>JADRCC010571763.1:0-13622 GCA_019843855.1 Hylomyscus alleni
TTTGCTCCCTATGTTGATGTTTTCCATCTATTATCCTTTGTAGGGCTGGATTTGTGGAAAGATATTGTGCAAATTTTGTTTTGTCATGGAATATCATGTTTTATCCATCTATAGTAATTGAGAATTTTGCTGGGTATGGTAGCCTGGGCTGGCATTTGTGTTCTCCTAGAGTCTGCATGACATCTGCCCAGGATCTTCTAGCTTTATAGTCTCTGGTGAGAAGTATGGTGTAATTCTGATAGGCCCGCCTTTATATGTTACTTGACCTTTTTCCCTCACTGCTTTTAAAATTCTTTCTTTGTTTAGTGCATTTGGAGTTTTGATTATTATGTGATGGGAGGAATTTCTTTTCTGGTCCAGTCTATTTAGAATTCTGTAGGCTTCTTGTATGTTCATGGTCACCTCTTTCTTTAGGTTAGGGAAGTTTTCTTCTATAATTTTCTTGAAGATATTTACTGGTCCTTTAATTTGGAAGTCTTCACTCTCTTCTATACCTATTATCCTTAGGTTTGATCTTCTCATTGTGTCTTGGATTTCCTGGATGATCTGAGTTAGGAGCTTTTTGCTTTTTACATTTTCTTTGACTGTTGTGTCAATGTTTTCTATGGTGTCTTCTGCCCCTGAGGTTCTCTCTTCTATCTTTTGTATTCTGTTGGTGATGCTTGCATCTATGGCTCCGATTTCTTTCCTAGGTTTTGTATCTCCAGGGTTGTCTCTCTTTCTGATTTCTTTATAGTTTCTATTTCCATTTTTAGATTCTGGATGGTTTTGCTCATTTCCTTCACCTGTTTGTGTTTTTCTGTAGTTCTTAAAAAGATTTTTGTATTTCCTCTTGAAAGGCTTCTAGTTGTTTACCTGTGTTCTCCTGTATTTCTTTGAGGATGCTATGTATGTCTTTCTTAAAGTCCTGTATCATCATTATGAGAAGTGATTTTATATCTGAATCTTGTTTTTCTGGTGTGATGGTGTGTCCATTACTTGCTATGGTGGTGGTATTGGGTTTTGATGATGCCAAATACCCTTGGTTTGTGTTGCTTATATTCTGAAGCTTGCCCTGCATCATCTGGTTATCTCTAGTGCTGCCTGCCCTTCCTAAATCTGACTGGGGCCTGTCCTTCCTGTGATCCTGGTTGTGTTAGAACTCCTCAGAGTCAAGCTGTCTATGTGATCCTGTGATTCTGGGATCCTGTGGTCCTGCGCGTGTTAGAGTGCCTGGGAGTGTAGCTTCCTCTGGATGTTACTGGCTATGGAGCTTGTGCCCAAAGTCTGCCTAGTGTACCAGCCTAGACAGACCGGAAGGAACTTGAGTCACTGGGCTAGCATATTTCCTGTGTGCCTGGGTCCTGCTGGTCCCAGTTACTCCCAGTATTGGGACAGATGTTGTGTCCTCCTTACCTCTCAGTAAATCTTTTAAAACATGAAACTAAAACAAAATTTCATATTCCAACAGTAATGGGTTCAGTGGGAAACATGAAACCATTGAGCATAATAATTTGCTATCACTAGTAGAAAAGGTCACATTCTTTTTTTTTGAGAAAATGTAAATTGATTGGCTATACTATGGACTCCTAGCTCTGAGTAGAGCCAAATAGAGGGCAAAATAATCAACCCAGCAAACTGTCATTATGTCTCCTGGTTAAATTGTGCCTAAAGAAATTATACTTCTAGGATTTTCAGTTATCTAAGCCAGCATATATTTTCCACCTATAAGTAAATTTGACTGATTTACCTTTCTCTTGTAACTAAGATGGTAACAAATGGTATAAACTTATATCATTATGATTTTATTCTTCCTCAGTCTGGATCATAGAAGGACATGCAAATGTTTTATACATGGAAGAGTAGGATCAGTTAGTAATGACCTTTAACTGCGAGAAGAATATTTTTTTAAAAACTCAAACCTATTTCTTTTTCTGTTCAATGAAGGAGAGATTGCAGAGAGGAAAAATAACAGGGTAAACTGGATGTTTGACTGGGCTTGAGTAAAGAAAAGCCCCCCCAAATTAGGAGTTCACTAATGATGTAGCCCAAAACTATGGTTGGTGGAGCCTGAGCGGCCCTCTCCATTGATGCCGTGAATTCTCATGAAAGATGCACTGTTAGGTTTCATATCAAATATGGACCATTGTAGAGATTTTAATTATCTTAATACAGCCATACCATCTTGAACCAGTGTTTTGTCTCTTCTTCTGACAGTAATGCTAGCTCACATTCACTGAGCATTTATAATGATCTAGCCTCTGACATGAATTTTCTTTGTGGGAAATCATTTGCAAAAACATAAAAAAATCAAAATGTAATTATATTTTGTATTTTTTAATCTGGGTCAGAAAAGATAAACTTAGAAAAATGAAATGTAATTTTATCAATAAGAAGCTTTTATGGGCAGAGTCAGAATCTTGGTGCAAGTCTCCTGGTTTCTGAGCTTGTGTTTCTAATGATATTGTCATGTGCATTCATCTTCATCTATAATAAAAGGAGATACATGAACAATGTACATACCAAGGTTGTGTGGAGGCACAGTGAGGAAAACAGGGCACATATTGTATCACAAGCCTAGTATTATGTCTTCCCCTAAGCTATAAGTATGGGCAAGAGGTTTCCTTATTCCCATACTTATAAATGCCCTGAGATCTTAGATGTTATGGTGTATTAGATTTGAAAATATTCTACAGAGAGCCACCTAACAGGTAACTTTCAAACCTGAGCATCACTAATGTGGTCTTTTGCTATATCCACACTTGCTTTTCCTAGTGCCAAAGACTCAGACTCTTTGGCCTTTATCTGATGATCAAAGAAACTGGCTTCTCTGTTATGGCTCCATTTCTACTCTGTTTTCCATGTGAATTCCCTTCTCACCTCTAGAACCCTTTGCTTTTATTGCTTATACAAAAGGCTTTGTTGGTCTATGAAACTCAGTGTTTGAATTAGTGTCCATCAAAACCCAGTATCATTTCTATGAAGTCAGGAAAGACTCAAGCATCTAACATTATAAGGAGACATAGGAGAAATTGACATACCCTAACTGTTGAATGAAGCACCAGAAGGAAAGATGAGTAGGACAGCTGTTTCTGTAATGAGGAATGTGGGAAGCTCATATTCTATCATATCATGTGAAAGTGCTCCTAGAACTGAAATGAGTAAAAGTGACTTAAAGGGATGTATGGGTCTATCTCAGGACTTAGTGCATCTAGATTTAGTGACTTTTTCAAAATTTCCTCATCCATACATTATCTATGAATCATGTTAGACATATAACAGGAACACATGTTTTGTGATTAGCTCAGAGTCCTTAGTAATTATTTAACTGAGGAAATTGGTTAACAAAACTGCATTATCAGAAAAAAACTCAATGGTGTAGTAACATTTTACACACATTAACTCCTTGCTTCTTTAGTAAATCACTGACTGGACTAATGCTCCAAAAAGCACTAATAGTTTCAATGTTCATAGTATTAGAGAGAATTAAGTGTTATATATAAAAGGCAACATTGAATCACATAGATATCAGAAACAAGACATCAACTTTTACACTTGATGTTAAAAATAGAAAGATCATATGCAAAGTATACTAAATATTCATAAGCCATGATTTATTTTTCTCATGTGATAGAAAACTGACGTGTCTCCATGACAACAGTAAAACTGCCATTCTGGAGTGAGCAATTGTGTGTATGGTTCACTGTCATATGACTCCAGAAACATATGTGAGAATAAGAAAGAAGCTGAATGGAATGCCTGTCATATCAATCAATGGAATGTAGTCACAGCAGCATCAGCAGCAACACCAATAATGACAGCAAGGAGGAAAGAAGAAGAAGAAAAATCATGATACTAAGAAAACATAATATTGAATAATTTATAGTTTGTTCAGTTCTTTATCATCATTACTTAAATACATAAAATAATGCTAGAAAGTTTATACTAAAGTGCTGCTCATCAGTCACATTGGTTGTGTAGGCATTTAAATCCTCTATGGAGACTCAGCTTCTATTGTAGAATACATCTTGTGATGTAATTTACTTCTTTTTTTCTTATAAGGACAAAATTTAATTGGGGCTGGCTTATAGGGTCAGAGGTTCAGTCCTTTATCATCAAGGTGGGAGCATGGTAGCATCCAGGCAGGCATGATGTAGGAAGAGTTCTATATCTTGTTCCAAAGGACTTCCAGTCAGCTAGGAGAAGGGTCTTAAAACCCACTTCCATAGCTACACATCTATTCCAATAAGGCCATACTTTCTAATAATATCACCCCCGCCCCCCCGGGCCAAGCTTATACAAACCATCACAATGAGGAAATAGTAGACCAAAACAAGACCTAAATCCAGCAGTGCAAATTCCAAATCTGGAAGCTCCATGTTTGATGTCAAAGGACGTAGATGACTCTTTTCTTCTGCGGCAATGTGATATGAAAATATCTCTTACATTCTAGGAGACTGGAACTTTCAGTGGACTTCACAGTCAGAGTTAATACACCATGAAGTTACTTAAACCTTAAGACTGCTATCCTACTGTGTACCCAACAACACACATACAGTAGAGGACTTCCTGGTCTATGTTCATTCAGAGATGATGCACCTAACCCTCAAGAGACTGGAGGTCCCAGAGAGTATAGAGGTCAGGGGGGGTAGGGGGTGGGGAAAGCCACATAAAGACAGGGGTGTGGGGAGGAGGTATGGGATGTAGAACAGTCAGAGGGTGGATTGTGGGAGGGGGGAATAAAATATGGAGTGTAAAAAATAAATTTTAAAAAAATTTTAAAGAAGATTACAGTTATTCATTAGCTTAGGTTGTAAAAGTTGATTCTGTGGGAAATCTAAGGCAAGTGAAATTCATTTTTATATTGTTCTCTTGAAAGCAGGCATGTCGGGTCTTAATCCTTACTTTTATTGCGGCACCAGCGTGCTCCACTGTTCTTTCTATCCTCTGTATGAATTTCTGTGGATCAGTTTCTGAGACATAACGTGGTTTTCAGTTTGGAAAGAGAGTTGACTTCACTGTGCAGAATAAAGAGGAGCATTATAAGGAGGTCTGGTTATTCCATATGTATTACATAGTTAATTGCCAACAACTCCAGTGGGCTTAGAAAGGAGCACTTTTCCACTCAAGCCTCCATATGTGACCTCCATCCTGGATGACAACTTATTTAGAGTTCTGCAGGAGAAACAGTTAAGACTTCTTCAACTTTTGACCCACAGCGAGAGTATTGTAATGAGTGGTTTCTGGTTTATATTGCTAAATCTTTTGGATGGTAAGAGATGATTAATATGAGGAGCAGAAGATAAGTGATTAGGCAAGCAGAGAAGAACAGCTTTGGATTGTGTTAAAATGTAGGATAAAATCAAATATGGAAATATTGTTGTAGTTGAGACACTGAAAAGGAAGGTCCGACTTGAGAGAGGTAAATTTATTAAAACCCAGAAGATGAAAGAAAGAAAGAAACAGGAAAGAAAGAAGGAAGGAAAAAGAGAAAGAGAGGGAGGAGATAGAGGGAGGGAAGGAAAGAGAGAGAAAGAAAGAGAGGGAGAGAGAGAGAAGCTGGCAACTGTGGAGAGGAATAAAGGCAGAACAATGGTTAGATAAAGAAAATGTGTAATATAAATTCCCCAAGATGATAAGTCCTTCAGGGCTTTTGGGCAAGCTGTGGACTCAAGGTAAAGATGGGCTCCACACCAAGGCAAGATCGACTGGCATCTAAGAATTTTCACATCTCTTCAGTCGCTCAGAGAAAACTATAGACACAAGTTTTGGACTGGACCTGAACTGTGGTAAGGACTACTGGTGTCTGAAGAGTTCCACATCTGTCAGGGAAATCCTCAGACACAGGCAGGGGTCCAGAGTTGATACTGGAATGAATAAATTGATAGGGCATAGAATCTTTGTTAACTATTCATTTAACAGAGGATTAATGTTTAAAAGCACAAAAAACTTAACAAAATAAGCATTAAGGAAGTGAGAAACCCAATTAAAAATAGAGCATGGATCTTAACATAAAATATTCAAAAGAAGAAATGCAAGTAGCTAGCATATAGTTAAAAACCTGTTCAATATCTTTAGTCTTTAGGGAAATGTTGGTTAAAATTACTTAGATATTCCATTTGATCCCAGTTAGAATATACATCCTCAGTATGGGGAGTAAAAACATTAACAACTCAAAGAGACCAGTGATAATGCAACAGTTTTTAATATAAGATTCTGCAGAAAGAGACACCAGCATAACAAAAAGGCCAAAATACATGACATCCTTATTAGGCAGAAGACAGTAAAATTAAAATTCACAGTGAATGAAATTCTTGTCTCCTCCATAGGCCAGGGCCTGTCTCTTTCTCAGATTACTGATTGCTGGTTTAAGACACCCAGCCTTATCTGATGGATGAGGCAGGAGTGTGCTGAGACAGCCCCCTTTCCCAATCCTGGGCTCAGTTATTTAGCAGTCTACTTATGAATTTCTGAATCGAAACTGTATGGTCAGCAGGAAACAACTGCCAGCTAGGGGAGAAGAGGGGTTAGTTTAGTGTTTTCTGCTATTCATATCTGTGTGATGAAATTCATGCACTCCCCACATTGTAAATGCATGGGCAACAGTTTATTTCTTCCATCAGCAATACAGATGACAACAAAAGCTCATGAGAACACGAGGAAAGGAAAGCAATTCTATGCAGTTGATGGGCATGAAAGGGCCAGATGATACAGAGATGCACTGTGAAATGCTGTCCTGTGGACAGGTCTTGACTACCACATGCCTGAATTACAGTGCCTGTGGTTACAAATACAAGATGAAGCCAGACTGAATCCAGCACATATCTCCCTGATCTCACTCCTTATCATGCATGGAGGTACTTGCAGTTAATAGTTCCAGGAAAGGAAGAATCATCTCTCTCTCTCTCTCTCTCTCTCTCTCTCTCTCTCTCTCTCTCTCTCTCGCTCTCGCTCTCGCTCTCGCTCTCTCTCTCTCCCTATCTATCTATCTATCTCTATATCTATAGGTATAGAGATAGATAGATAGATAGATAAGAATCACACACATATATATTGAGGATGTGGCCACTAATAGGATTCCTATGTTTTAATGGGTTTCCTCACATAAGGCACATATGGACAGCACAAACTGGACTCAATGGATTATAAAAAGAAAAGGACATGAAGTTGGAAGGAGAGGCAGGTTGTGGGGAATATGGGAAAAATTGGAGGAGGTAAATTGGAGCAGATATGATCACATTTTGTTATATACATGTATGAAATCATATATGAAAAATAAACACACGTTAGAAGGACAAAAGCAGATTACTGAATAAGAGGAAAGGGGTTAGTTAGCAAGTAGGTGTTTTAAGCAGCAATAGGAAATCTGAGTATCATCGGCAGTGTGTTGGAAATCCTGAAGGTTTCCTAGTGGGTTGTGGTGTGATGTATAATGCTTTACCCTGTGAGTACCCTGAAGTAAGGCAAAAATGCAGGTAATACATATCAGAAAAGGCATTTTCTGATTATAGAAAAGATTATAACTGAAAATTGAATAACCTGAAGAGAACAGGAAAAGAACTAGACATGAATGTCACTCAAAGGCCAAGGGGAAGTATATTTTCTCATCGTGATTTTAAGGATGTTCTTGGTCTGACTTTATCTTCATCTCTCAAGCATCTTTGTTGTGAACTGCATTACTGCACTGTTGCATTCTGCACTGAAACCCTGCTGTTCTCATCACCATTGTGTGTGTGTGTATATGTGTGTGTGTGTGCATGCACACGTGTGCATATGTGTGTGCATGCATGTGCATGATGTGCATGACACGTGTGTATATGTGTGTGTCCATACATGTGCGTGTGTGTGCATGCACACATGTGTGTATATACGTGTGTGTGTGCATGCATGCATATGCATGTATGTGTCTGTGTTTTCTACTATGTATGCTGCCATTCATTTCAATGCCACACTGCACATCTTCTAGGTTCCTTGATGCTTACTGTCCATATCTGTCTGTCTTTCTCCTTCTGAAGACATCCTGGCCTGGTGAAATAACAACTAGAAAGGGAACAAGATTAAAGGAATAAAGAAAAAAGTTACCCTGTGAAATATTATTCCAGTAAGAATTGATATTCAAGTCATTTTTTTGGATTTGTCAATTTCTGTTATTTTACTCCCTTAGCCTTATGATGAATTTAAAGTACCCTCATTTATTACCTTCAATAAGAAGTTGAGGAAGCTAGAACAACGTCTCTGCCAAAACAAAGATGAAGGATGCCATGTAATTGATCACATTTACATTCCTAGAAAGAGCACATTTGCAATTTAGCCTGGCCTCTACAACACAAGAAGTGAAAAGAATAAATAACTCACACACTTCTACAAGAGGTATTTGGGATTTAATTTGCTTGCATATTTTAGGACTTCAGATGCACTGATAAAAACATACTTAATATATGTATTTATATATAATAAGATATAGCCTTGAAATAATTTTAAATATACCACATTATGGTAACATATGGAAAAAACTTGTTTTTTTATGAGTATAAAATATTTTTAGATGTATCTACTGTTGCTGGCTTCCCCATAATCACTGATTTCTTCATTGTGTCCAGTTGTGCTATTGCTCAGTAGTCTCCACTTTGTTGTATAAGAAGCTTCTTTGGGGAAGGGGTTGTAACTATCAACATGGTTACATTTCTCTGTGGGTATAAGGATAAGAGTTAAAATGTAGTTAGAATTTTACTAGTCTAGGAAAGTGGTGGTAGTAAGTTTTTTTTAAGGTCCATGATCTCATTAGTCCTGAGAAATTGGCTGTATCACAGGTCCTACAACATATGGCTCAGGGAACATCATGGAAGAGGGGGAACGTGGATTGCAAGAGCCAGAGTACCAGGATGTCTGCTGCAAAACAGATTCCTGCAGAAATAGCTGCATATGGGAGACCTGGATAATGGCAAAATCAGTCGGCATAGTAATAAGGAAGGGAGGACAATCTCAAGTTATTCCACTTCTAGACAAAGAACTGCAGGCAACTAACAAATGTAGAGAGGTAGAATTATTCTCTCCCAGAGATGAACTCTTATTTGGTTGTCCAGTTTAAAGGGACCATCCCTGAAACTATATATACACAAACAATAAAAACAGAGTCAATAGGTTGTCTTCATATATTTATGCATACATAATACAAATATGCATACATACATTCATATATGCATAACAATAATAATCAAAGAAAAAAAGAGGTTATTAATGTGAGGGAGGATATGGAAGAAATTAGAGGAAGTAGACTTGGGAGGGACTAGAAGGAGAAAGGGATCAGCAATGTGATATTATATAATTATATTTTAATTAAAATATTTAAAAAATATGTATATGTCTGTGTATTCAAATTTGGGCAATTTGTGCACTTGAGTGAATGTGTTCGAAAAAGTCAAGTCTCTTGAGCCTGAAGTTTCAGGTAGCTGTGCACCACCTGACATGGGGCAGGACTCGAAACTTAGGTCATTGAAAAAGTGATATGAACTCTTAATCACTGATCTCCTGCACTTCTATCATTAAATTAACTCATTTGCCTGAAGATGGACAAAACTCTCTGTCTTTAACACTGAGTTTGAAGGTGGAGGTACTCAGCCATGTGTGTAGTCATTTTGCCATGGAAAATCAGAAATGCTTTTTTTGGACATGTTCTTCTTCTTTCTTTTCTTTTTTTCTTTTTTTGTCAGAGCTGAGGACTGAACCCAGGGCCTTGAGCTTGCTAGGCAAGCACTCTACCTCTGAGCTAAATCCCCAACCTCTATTCTTCTTTCTTTATCATACTGTGTAGTCTCCCATGATTCATGGACTCCAACAGTATGAGACAGCCCATTATTGCCTTTTATTCACCGTGCTGTGATGTTTGTATATGCTTGGCCCAGGGAGTGACACCAATAGAAGGTGTAGTCCTGTGGGAATATGTGGCCTTGTAGGAGTAGGTGTGTCACTATGGGGTTTAAGACCCTCATGCTAGCTGTCTGGAAGCCAGTATTCTGCTAGCAGCCTTCAAATGAAGACGTAGAACTCTCAGTGATGCCTGCACCATGCCTGACTAGTTGTTGCCATGCTTGCACCTTGATGATAATGGACTGAATCTCTGAACCTGTAAGCCAGTCCTAATTAATTGTTGTTCTTTATAGGACTTGGCTTGGTCATGGTATCTGTTAATAGCAGTAAAACCCTAACTAAGATAATACCTTATTATATTAATTGTATTTGAAACTGATTTGTAAGGAATGAAAGGGCATTCTCCTCTTTTGTTACCAATATGCTAATTTCTTGGAATACTGGGAGGCACATCTGGAGAGGAGATGGTGAATGTGGGATATTGCCTGCCCTTCTAGTGATGCTGATGCTGCTTCTACTGCAAGGACTACCTAAGATGACTGTTTCTTTTTTCTTTTTTCTTTTTCTTTTCTTTTTCTTTTTTCCTAGAAACATTGTGAGCCCATCCTATGGACTACAGTAATACCAGACAACTTATTCTTTCTATATAGACTCTATAATGAGTGGGGACTCATTAGATCATTTCAACTTATTTTCTTCTTTCTTTTTTTTCTTTTTGATTTACTTTCAACTTATTTTCATATCTTCTCATTAAATCCAACTGCCTTATTGAAGCAGTATTTTTTCCTGACAAACCAAAGAATTTCCTGTTAAGATCGTTTTTTTATACATGCTATAGAAACCAAAGTCCTAACAAGATTCCTGACGACTACTTTTCTAATCCTGTTTCTGTTTCCTTTTCATAGAACCATTTTGGTCTCTTCAGTGTGTGTGAATATGCTGAACATTTGCTGGCATGGTAGCTCAGTGGTAGAGGCCTTGCCTTATCTACCTGAGTTACTAGACTCAATTCTTAGTTATTATCAAACAAAACAAAACAACAACAAAAAACAAACCAAACCAAACCATGTTGAATTTGCTCTAGTTTAGGAAGTTTAAAAATTGCCTTTTCTAGCACATTTTTTTTCTCATTTTATGAAGTTCATTAACCAAACATCCCCTTTGTAAAAGGGGGAAACTACATTTATTTGAGCCCTATTCAAAGCTGGAGCTGTGAGATTATAGTGGATTTTGAGATCCAACCTTTATTTACTTTGCCAAAACATAATATAATTAAGAACAATTAAAATCAACCTTATAGTGGAGGGTATGAGAGTGTAATAGAGGAAATGACTGAAGGTAGACAAATTAGGAACATTTTCTGGTTTACAAAATGTGAGAAAACATGAACCTGGACGATGGAAGTTGCCATGGAAACAGAGAGCCACAGGAAGTATAAGAGATTCCCAAGAAGTACTGCATATGCCCGGTGGAAGGTTCTCCTCTTTCTGACATACTCAAAGGGTATTAAGTGGGCAGAAAAAATGCCTAGTTAGCTCTGAGAATAATCTCATCTGTCCAGTGTAAAATAGTCAGTCCCTTGTTTATATCCTTTTTCTTTGAATTAACCTAAAAATAATGATTTTTAAATATTATGTATCATATTGAATTATCTCCACTTCTTATGTTTGCAACTTTGATGCTCACTCAATTAAGAAAGGGACTTTTTCCATCTTATTTACCAATGTATCAATTTCTTAAGATGCTATAAACACATCGACATTGATTAAGTCAATGCCTCCATAAGACAGGACAGGGAAATAAAAGAAAATTAGACTCAAGTTATTTAGGATTTACCATCTGTTTGAAATTAGGTGAGTCTCTGAAGATATTCACTCACTTGTAAACAAGAATAACAATGAATTATAAATAAGGCTGCTATGAACATAGTGGAGCACGTGTCCTTATTACAAGTTGGAGCTTCTTCTGGGTATATGCCCAGGAGTAGTATTGCTGAGTCCTCATGTAGTACTATGTCCAGTTTCCTGAGGAACCGCCAAACTGATTTCCAGAGTGGATGTACCAGCTTGGAATCCCACCAGCAATGGAGGAGTGTTCCTCTTTCTCCACAACCTTGCCAGCATCAGCTGTCACCTGAGTTTTTGATCTTAGCCATTCTGACTGGTGTGAGGTAGAATCTTAGTGTTGTTTTGAGTTGCATTTCCCTGATGACTAAGGATGGTGAACTTTTCTTTAGGTGCTTCTCAGCCATTAGGTATTCCTCACTTGAGAATTCTTTGTTTAGCTCTGTACCCCATTTTTAATAGGGTTATTAGGTTCTCTGGAGTCTAACTTCTTGAGTTCTTTATATATATTGGATTTCTGCCCTCTATAGAATGTAGGGCTGACAAAGATCTTTTCCCAATCTGTTGGAAGCTGGAAAGAACCCAGATGTCCCTCAATAGAGGAATGGATACAGAAAAGTGGTAATTTACATATTAGAGTACTACTCAGCTATTAAAAACAATAAATTCATGAAATTGGTAGGCAAATGGATGGAACTAGAAATTATCATCCTGAGTGAGGTAACCCAATCACAAAAAAATACACATGGTATGCACTCACTGATAAGTGGACACTAGTCTAGAAGCTCAGAATACCCAAGATAGAATTCATAAACTACGTGAAACTCAAGAAGAAGGAAGGCCAAAGTGTGGATACTTTAGTCCTTCTTATAAGAGGGAATAAAATACCCATGGGAGGAGTTACAGAGACAACATGTGGAGCAGAGACTGAAGGAATGACCATCTAGAGACTGCCCCACCTGGGGATCCATTCCATATACAGTCACCAAAACCAGACACCATTGTGGATGCCTATAAGTGCTTGCTGACAGAAGTCTGTTAAAGCTGTCTTCTGAGAGGCTCTACTAGTGCCTGGCAAATACAGAGGTGGATGCTCATAGGCAACCATTGGACTAGGCACAGGGTCCCCAATGGAGGAGCTAGAGGAAGGACCCAAGGATCTGAAGGGGTTTGCAGTCCCATAGGAAGAACAATAATATGAACTAATCAGTAACCCCCAGAGCTCCCAGGGACTAAACCACCAACTCAAGAGTACACATGATGGGACTTATGGCTCTAGCTACATATGTAGCAGAGGATGGCCTTGTTGGTCATCTGTGTGAGGAGAGGCCGTTAGTCCTGTGACGGTTCTATGTCTCAGTGTAGGGGAATGCCAGGGCCAGGAAACAGGAGTGGGTGGGTTGGTGAGCAGGGGTAGGTGGAGGGGATAGGGGGTTTTAAGAGGGGAAATGAGATAACATTTGAAATGTAAATAAAGAAAATATCTAATAGAAAAGAATAACAATGAGTGAACAAACAACGAACAATTGGATGGTGGAGATAATGTCCCTCAATGACATGCAAAGTTCTAAGTTTATTACCATCACACTGCATTTATCACACCCTATAAGAGTTGCTTGCTCACCATCCCACCCACTCCTGCTTATTGGCCCTGGCATCCCCCTACATTGGGAAATAGAACCTTCACAAGACCAAGGGCCTCTCCTCCCATTGATGACCGACTTGGCCATCCTCTGCTATACACATGCTGCTGGACCCATGAGTCCCACCATGTGTACTCTTTGGTTGGTGGTTTAGTCCCTGGGAGCTCTGAGGGTACTAGTTAGTTCATATTGTTGTTCGTCCTAAGGGTCAGGGGATGGGGGGAGGGAACAGTTTTAGTTTTAGTTTTGTATATATATATATATATATATATATATATATATATATATA
>JADRCC010571765.1:1805-28415 GCA_019843855.1 Hylomyscus alleni
CTGCCCTGGCAGGTTGGGAGAAACATCTCAGTCTGTGAGCACCTGCAGCCCAGAGTGCCTGACTGAGCTGGAGGTGTTCTCTGCACATGGTTCCTTTTATAGGAGTACAGGAGGCTTGGGCACAGAAGTCCTATTAAAGCCATTTGCAAGGCTGCCAGAGGATCACTGTGATTTATAAAGTATGAAAGTTCACCATTTATGAATTCACAGAGAATGAGTTATTTCCCATATTTTGCTCAAAGGAGCTTATGACACCCTTCATTCTAGTGTGAAAAGGGAATTTTAGGGAAAACAGGCCACTTTTCACAAATGTTGAAAGCACTGAACTCAAGGTCTCAATAACCCCTTCCCTTTGTGTTGCAGGCTGGGTGGTGGGGTCTCTGGAAATCCTCGGCAGCCCTGCCAGCTTAGTGAGAAGCATTGGAAACGGGATCTCGGACTTCTTCAGGCTTCCATATGAGGGCTTGACCCGAGGCCCAGGAGCCTTTGTGAGCGGAGTCTCCAGAGGGACCACATCATTCGTCAAGCACATCTCCAAAGGTAGCTGGTGCCGGTCCTTGCTGGTCCTTGTCTTGTTCTTCAAGTGTTCACGCTTTCCAGTTTGCTCACCCAGCCTTCAGCTTCTGTTGTTGTGTTAGCTTGCTGTGAAATGCTGGGATGGTAGCAAAGCTCATGTTTTAAACAAATCACTGCTTGCCTGGAGTGTGTAAAAATGTTTCAGAAACTTGAGGATTTTAAATCTCTCATTGAGAAAACACAAACTGGCTCAACTGTTATTCTACACAATAAATATAGAAATATTGAAGGTGTTTGTGACTTCTGCTAAGTGTCAGGACTCCTACACCAGTTGCCTCATCATATTTCTAAAATGCAGATACAGTTGTCATAGCTGTCTAAGGGCATAGATACACTGTGGTGGGGAAGCTGGCTTCTGGGCCGGCCTCGCTCCCTCCCACTCCCTACATCCACAGTGCCATCTTGTGGTTCCAGCAGGTCATCAGGCGTTAAGGCTGAACTGCTTCCCACCAGGAGAATGTCTTCATTTCATCCAGTGTTTGCTCGAGATTTTGGTCAGGTTGGCAGTGGCTGGGGAACTAACAAGGGCCATCTGAGTCCCCTTTTCTTCTCAGCAGGAGGCAGAGAAAACAGGGCAAAGGCCTTTTTGCCCATAAAAGGCATTTTACTGTAGACAATACCATAACTCTGTTATGAGTAGGCAGGTTACGGAAGTCTCTAGAAGGCCTCAAAAGAAGACTTAGGCTTGAAATATGAGACTCCATGATCCATAGAGAGGGTGGGGGCTCCTGGTGGGGGGTTGGCAAGAGAGCAGCCAGAGCAATAAAAACAAATTCCATGGACAATGAAAGGGAGCCTCCTCCTGCCCCAGATCCCAGGAGGCCCGGGAGCGGACTAGAAACTCACAGATGTGTGCCTGGTGGGCTTCTCAGTCCTGCTGTCGGTCCTCTGGGGTTCTGTTGTTTCTATTTTACAATAGAACAACAAACACCTGCTAAACTGAAGCCCAGTTTATTTAGCATCCTGACTGCTGCTTATATTTGTTCTCCTATCTTAGCAAAATCTGAGGAGTATGTGTGTGTGTGTGTGTGTGTGTGTGTGTGTTCATATGTCTCTGTTCATATGTCTGTGTCTATGTGTTCAAATATCTGTGTGTGTCTGTGTGTTCATGTCTGTATGTATGTCTCTGCGTTCATATGTCTGTGTGTTCATATGTTTGTATCTGTCTGTATGTTCAGACCACAGGTAAAAGCAGTAGATTCAGAAGTGGCACCTGCCATTTCTTCTCTATTGGTGTCTTCCAGTTTTGCTACTGAGATCCATATGTATTTGCTGGAACAGTTGGGACTGTTGGAGCATGTGGTTGAAGTTGTCTTTTTTTTAGGAAAACCAAATAGAATCATTGCCTGGGTTCCTTTGTTGGCTTTTCCATCAGTCAATGTCCTGATTACCAAAACTACATAAATCTTCCATAGCAAATAGATTTTTTCCCCTCAGAATGCCAAATGATAGAGTTTAGTTTCTTGCTTTATTAAGACTGAAGTCATGACCAGGTGTGGTCATGCTTGCTGAGGAAGATCACAAGTTCAAAGCTGATGTAAGCTTGTATATGAGACCAGAGGAGGAAGAGGGAACACGGAATTCACAAAATAGACAAGAATTTTAGTCCTAAAATGGAAACATTTCTTGACATTCTACCTAGGACTAAGGAATATAACCTTAAACAGCCTGTAAAATGAGCTCAGAAACACAGGTAGGCTAGGAATGTAGTCAGCAGTAGGATTTTAACCTCTTAAACTGGATCCATAGGACTTCAAAAGTATTTCCCCCAAGTCTTGAGAAATTATTGTTAAGGTGCAAAGGTCTTAGCCACATAAGGATATTCCTCTGCCTGCTGGAGTGCCAGCACTCCCCTGCTCAGATGTTGTGTTTCTTGCTTCAAACGAATGGAGAGGGAAGACTGTCGACTGTCGATCCCCACCCAGCAGGTCAAGAAAACACTCAAGTGCTGCTGGTGTGTTTTCTCCTCATCCCACCCTACAAACCTCCAGGGCTACCACCTGAAGTCCACCCACCTGTGACAAGAGAACCAACCCATGCTCTTGTGCCCTCAGGTACCTTGACATCCATCACCAACTTGGCCACCAGCCTGGCCCGAAATATGGACCGGCTCTCACTGGACGAGGAGCACTACAACCGGCAGGAGGAGTGGCGACGGCAGCTCCCTGAGAGCCTGGGTGAAGGACTTCGACAGGGCCTGTCCAGGCTGGGCATCAGCCTGCTGGGTAAGGAACTCCACACTCCTGTCTTCCACGCATTCAGCTGTAGAAGCTCCTCCAGGGATGGCCACATGACTTCTTGTGGGGATGGCTGAGCTGTAAAGGGCCACATGGCTTCTTGTGGGGATGGCTGAGCTGTGAAGGGACAGGCCCTTGCTATGACATCTGCAGTGCACCTGAGGAGCACTACGGCAGGACCAGTTCTACAGGGTTGTGGTGTGCCTTAACAGGGCTCTCAGGACCGCCTGGGGAGGAGATTACCAGACACAATATTTGCGCTCCATCTTCCCTACTTAACATACAGTCTCCAAAGCAAAAGATAATGGCACAGGACACCCTAAGCACTTTTAGAAGTGTGTTACCAGCAACCTTGGCAAAGCATCTATTTCCCCTTACCATGACAGCTTGCTTTTGTTTGAGCAGCACTTGAGCAGTGTACACGTGCTATGTAAACTGTGGTCAGGAGCCAGCTTCCCCCCCTTGGGTTTATTTATTTCGGACCACCCCATCCCCAAGCAATTATTGTTTGTCAAGCAGCCTGATGGTATAGTTAGAGGGGAAGATTGCTGTGGGTTGCAAAGGATCAAGTGTTTGAAAATAAGTTGCTTTGGAAAAATCTATAAAAAGAAAACTTCAGAGTTAGAAATTTGCAGGGCAGAATTTTTCAAGAGTGTTTTTTTGTTTATTTGCTTGCAAAGGAATTTAAAACTATACTGCTTGGCACCCTGCCTTTCTCCATCTGAGGTAGTATGCAGTGTGGAGATCAAAGTGGCCATGGAGCTGTAGAGCCCAGGGTGGAAGAGATGAGCCTGAAAGGCTTCCTCCTCCCTCTGTCCTGTTCTCTGTGCAGCCTCACCAGCAGCACAGCCGAGGCTGGGGGTGGGGGGGAAAGAGGTACAATGTTGCAAGTGCAGGTTGACTTACCAGAGATCAGCTAAGCACTAACAGTTTCTGGTGTGGGGTGTGTCATTTGATAATGTATGGAAAGTGGGAGGCCAGTGACCATGATGACTGCTGGATAAACCAGCAGTCCCCTTGCTTGCTTTGGGGAGGATGGTGTGGCAGTGGGTAGCCTGTGTCCCTCAAGGCCCTAGACTCCAAGCTAGGTTATCCAAGTCCTTTCTCTGTGACCTTAGGTAAGTGTTTAACTTCTTTAATCCTGGATTTGTTTATAAACTGGAGCTGATAATACAGTTGTTAGAAACGATGAGCAGGTAGGGGCCACAGGGCACATACGGAGTCAAAACAAGTCAGTGCTATATTCTGCAATCATAGAGACTATAAACATGGTCCCGACTCAGAGGTAGCATTTGAGCAACCACAGACACGTTCTTGGGGAAGTTTAGTCCAATGAAGCTACCCTGTCCAGAGGGAGTGACAATAAAGTTATCTTAGGGGCCACAAGCTTGTTATTTGGGGGCTTTGGATTGTTTTAAGCTAAGAATTGTTGCCTTAAATGCCCTTTACTTTGGGAATGAGTGCTTCCTTAACCTGTCCAAGAGATCCAAGCTGACTGTCATACTGTCTCCATCCTGGTCCTGACTCCCTTTTGGCCCCAAGATTCCATTCTCTACCCACAAGAGAGTCTCGCTTCCTCTGGCAGAAAGCTTTCATGGTGTCTTACAAACTAACCTCCAGTGGGCTGAGGATGGCAAGAGTTCCATGTGCTGTCTGCCTCTGGAATGTCCAGAAAGCTGTGAGTTCTGAGGATGTTACATGTCCTCCCGACTCTTACTCCTACTCCTACTCCCAGGTGCCCTAATACTGGCCATCTTGGACCAGGACTCAGTCCAGACTAATACCTACTCCCCTCAGGGCTGCCAACATTTCTGGACTTTTCAGAGTTTACAATGAATGGCTCCCACTTGGTTAAAGTGACTTCCTTTCCTACAAGGGTTCAAGAGCCTGTCTGTGTCCCAGAGTATACAAGCTGTCCTGTAATGCCTGGTCCCAGAACACCAGATGTGTGCCAGGAGGAAGAGAAACAAGCAAGTTTCAATGTCACCATTTCAAATTGGTCCCGAAAGTATTTAAAATTGCCACATGTAACTCAGTGCCTTACCTGGATTGTTATATAATAACTGAAGCCCACAGTGAGGACTGCAGTTCTAGGTGCTCAGATTTTTCTTAGATAAGCACTCTGTTAATGAGAATGTATTTATAGCGAGTCTTTGGTTGACAAGCACTTTCACCTCCTCCTTTATTCTCCATATTAACAGTATTGGTGCCGGGCAGTGGTGGCGCACACCTTTCATCCCAGCACTTGGGAGGCAGAGGCAGGTGGATTTCTGAGTTCGAGGCCAGCCTGGTCTACAGAGTGAGTTCCAGGACAGCCAGGGATACACAGAGAAACCCTGTCTGGGGGGAAAAAACAAAACAAAACAGTATTGGTGTTAAATTTTAGTGGCTACCCAGCAAGAACCTGGCCCTTTATCCTACCTTCTCTCAGGACTCCCGACCTAGAAACAATCAGAACAGGAACGTAAACAACTGCGCACCCCAAGGGCAGGAGAAATGCATTGCCCCTAAATGTGCCACCTTTTTGCCCTGTTGGGGACACGAGTGTTATGAAGCACTTGAAAGCCCAGAGACTTCTGTAGCAACTTCAAGCCATGTGGTTCAAAGTCCATGAGGCCACCACGGCTTTTGCATGAGCTTTAATTTTATGTTTGGAAACTCTAGGGCCTGCAGAATTGGCACTGGCTTTGCTTACACATACCAAATCCACCTCACTTCCCCAAACTGCCACACATGCTTCTGTGTCCTAGAGCCTAGCTGGGAAAAGATGGCCACCTCCATGTCCTAGTTTTGCAGAAGTCCCCTAAGCCCTGGCTCTTCCACCCACCAAGGGCACTGCTGCCCAATTGAACTGATACAGTTGTACTGAGTCCCACCTCTGTCTTTCACACCAGGAGGAAGGGGAGGAGCTAGAGCTTTCAGAATCCCAACAGAACAGGCCTATAGTAGTTAGATCAAGAGCAAAAGAGGAGGTACACTTGAGGAGGCCCTTGGACATCAAACCTACTACCAGAAGTTGTATTTTCAGTTATTGGGGACTTGCAGATTTGACAGATTCAAGTTTAATTGCTTCCTGGTTTGATTATCTGCTCTGACAAGAAAAGCTGGCCCCAAGCACCGTGCAGGTCTCACTTGAAGATACCCCAGCAACATGGTATTCTAGCTTAGGCCTATACCACTACTGTGAACAACAACAAAACTGCATTATGTGATAAGCTGCCACCAAAATAGATTAGTAGCAAGTGCCCTTGATTCCAGGGCAAGTCAGAAGAGGAGAAGGAAGCACCCAGTAGTTCCTTGTTTCTTCAGGACAGACCTCCTACAGCTCAGGCCTAGCTCAGTCCACAGTGGGTGCTCCGCCCACAGTGCCTTCCTGCCTCCTCCACTCACTTCATCACATTACAGCACTCTCTGTGTGGCCCCGCCCACTCCACAGGCCTGTTGCCAACAGACAGATCTTGAGATGGCTTTCCACTACCCAAAGCCTTAGAGTAGAGAATATGACAGTAAGTAATTTAACAGTTGTGGGACCTCCTAAAGGTCCCTAAACTTCTCAGGCCTCCTAAAGCCCTAAGAAACTGCCTCCCTCCAGCCAGATTTACAGACAATAGAATTGCTGTTCATCTCTTCAGAGCCTACGTTCTCAATATCATTAGCACAAAGCAGGAGCCCATGGCACCTGCTGGTCAGTGAGCTGTCTGAGGATGGCTGCTGTCATTGTAGTCTGGGACTGAACTGGAGGCAAGTGACCTGACGAATCCTTCTCTAACTGGCAGGATATAACACTTTGTCTTGGAGTGAGTCTTTTCTGGCTGTCCCAGTAGTGTATCAATCAAAGCCACTGCAATTGGAGCCTTCAGTGAATACAGGAAGCAGAGATACCTGAGGTACCTCTTTACACTAAAGGGGACAGAAGTGGGCACCCCATGTGGGTATTATCATCTATAGAGGGCATACTCCTTGTGTAGGTTAGGTCTGGCACATGATAGGAAAATAGGGGGAGATCCTAAATGAGGCAAATCCCCAATGCAAGTCAATAGCTATTATGAAAGCCACACTTAGAAAAGGGCTTTTCCACCAGAAATATTGGCAACAATTTGCTGTACTTCCAATTATTTATCCTAGCTCTTAGGTGGAGACATAAGGACCAGGAAGTCAAAGCCACCCTTGCCTCTGTAGTGACTCAGAAACACTCTACAAACCAGTGTGAAAACAAAGACTCCAAGCCCCAGGTCCATACCCCTCACTATGTTGCTGTGGCCCCTGCTCGTTCAGGTGCAGAGCAGATGGGCCCTTGACTCTTTAACTGAAGGAATCTGCTCACCACCCCAGTTGCCTAGGCTGCTAGAAGTGTGACATTGTTCTTAGGGGCAAAGACTCACTGGGCCCACTGGAAGCTGTTGTCTCCCTCAGTTCATCATTTCTTTAGGCTGGGGTAGTATTACCCTAGGCTGTCGCCTCTGGCAAATTCTTAATCTGCCAATTCATAAACTTAAATATCTCTTTTAAAACCCAAAGGGCTGGACCCTGGGAAGAACAGTCCCCTTGGATATGACCTGAAGGAACTAGTCTAGTCTTTTGTTTCGTTTCCACGTATTTTGCTCAGTGGAGTATTGCTTGAAGTTAGCAGGTCATTAACTGCGATCTGGAAATCTCCCTTTACCCCAGAGACTTTAAATTGGTGGCATTCGGAATAATGGGATTTGACATACGCTAAAATCTCCACCAAGGGGCTGTACATTTGCATTATTCCAACCAGTCAGGCTGAAAACAAGGAGCTGTCAGGAATTATAAACACAGTCGCTGCTGAGTTAAGGAGCCCTCTGCTGTGTGGTGAAGTCAGGACCTGAGAGCCCTTTCCTGACCTTATCATTGACCCCTGAAGTTAGAGGACCTGTGAGAATGGGAGGGAGAGGGACGCCTTTCATTTATAACTGCCTTCAGTTCAGTTAGAAAAGGTTAGCTCCAATGGTAAAGCCACACAGCAATCTGTGGCCAAGAGTAAAGGCGAACCTCAACTGAAGTGAGAAACATTTTTTGTTTTTGGTTTTGGTTTTTTTTTTGTTGTTTTTTGTTGTTGTTGTTGTTGTTGTTGTTGGTTTTTCGAGACAGGGTTTCTCTGTATAGTCCTGGCTGTCCTGGAGCTCACTCTGTAGAACAGGCTGGCCTCGAACTCAGAAATCTGCCTGCCTCTGCCTCTGCCTCCCAAGTGCCGGGATTAAAGGCGTGCGCCACCACCACCTAGCTAATTATTATTTTTTAATTTTTTTTAAACATTTATTTATTATTTTATGTAAGTACACTGTAGCTGTCTTCAGACACACCAGAAGAGGGCATCAGATCTCATTATGGATGGTTTGAGCCACCATGTGGTTCCTGGGATTTGAACTCAGGACCTTCAGAAAAGCAGTCAGTGCTCTTAACCATTGAGCCATCTCTCCAGCCCCAATATTTTTTTTCATTATTGGCAAGGAATCTGTTTGATAAACTGGGAAAGCAAATAACTCAAACTCCTTGGACTCAAATCAAGGCCCAGCCACTCAATAGTTGTGCGACCTTGGGAAAATCCCTCAACCTCTTGGCCTTACTCATAGGATTATACGGATTAAATGATCTCACATGGGTGGAGGCCTCTGTACAGTCCTCAGTTCATAAGCACTTGATAGGCAAGCCATAACAAATATAATCTGTCAACAATTACTTTTATTAAATAAGCAGTGTTAATGTTGAATTATTAAAAAATAATTGTTTTAAGTTAGGAGAAGACTACCAGGTCAGTGAATAGGAGTGTCCGCTATGGAATCCTGAGGACCTCAGATGAAATCCCCAGTACCCCTGTGAAACAGCAGGGCTTAACTACTAACTGTAACCCAACAAAGCAGATAGATCCTGGGCGCTCATTGGCCAACCAGCCTAGCCAAAACCACAAGCTTCAGAATCAGTGGAACTCCCTGTCTCAAGGAAGCAAGGCAGAGAGCACTAGAGGAAGGCCCTGCCCTCCACAAGCACCCTTCTCCACACCCCACAAAGAGCACACTAGAGGAAGGCCCTACCCTCCACAGGCACCTTTCTCCACACCCCACACAGAGCACACTAGAGGAAGGCCCTGACCTCCACAGGCACCTTTCTTCACACCCCTACACAGACAAGTTTATTAGGCTATGCAGGCTCTCATGACAATACTTTCTCCCGAAATTGTACCCTTCTTTCTGCAGAAAAGCACATGGGTAACACTTTGGCGAGCTTCTAAGTCCTAGCTTGTGAACCAAACCCAATCTGAGCATTGTTTTTGAGGAACCATCTAGTGTAAGTGTCCCTCAGTGTACTTTGATTATAAAGTAAGCAAGACCATCTAAAGAGGACAGAGTCATTTTCATCTAGGGTAAACTGAGCTCCAGACTGAGGTTTACCTAAGAGTCTTTAAGCTCCCTTCTCACTGAAAGCTTTTGTTATTTCAGGTGCAATTGCTGGTATAGTTGATCAGCCAATGCAGAACTTTCAGAAAACATCTGAGACCCAGGCTTCAGCAGGACATAAGGCCAAAGGTGTCATCTCAGGTGTGGGGAAAGGAATCATGGGAGTATTCACCAAACCCATTGGGGGAGCTGCAGAGCTGGTGTCACAGACTGGCTATGGTGAGTAGGCCAACTCATTGATGAGCATTCCTACTAGGGTCTGAATCTAGCCTTTCATATGGGCACGAGGTTAGACAGCAAATGAATAAGCAATAGCTCACTCTTCTGTATCCCAGTGTTCACTTAGAGTATGACAACTGCCAATCAGTAACATCGATGAGTAATTTCAGATATTCCGTGCCAATTTTTTATAGTGCAGTTAATGGATTTTAATAAAATATAACAAGTTAGAAATTCCAAACAGTATGGCAACAGAGAAAAGGTTGGTTACTTTTTTCTGTGATAAATTGGGGCAGACAGACCATTCCTAAGTCAGAGAAACGTGTTCCTGTTGCCTGTGGAGAGGAGGAGGAGGAGGCGCGCACACCGATCTTTGGGATCCGCTGCATTTTCCAGTTCTGAGTCTCCTGGCCAATGGGAGCGAAGGCACATAGTGTGCGGCTAAAATCCCTCTTCCCAAGCAGATGCAGGGAGACCTGGGGATGTCAGGACATCCCCCCAAATGTACTTATGTCCTCCCTTGCTTTCTTTCTGCACTCCCAGCAGAGTACATTAAAGTACCTTGCAGTAAACATGTGATTAGAATTACCTTTCTACTTAAAACTTGATGGTATCCAGGCAACAGGCGAGCTAGCTGGCATTTCAGACCACAGGAAGGGCCACCCACTTGTCAGACAGCACATTCTCTACATCTGGCCAGGCAATCATGGACTATTTCATTGCAGGCATCGTCCTCCTCAGTCCTGACAAGAGCCTGATCAGGACACACATCCAGGGTGTCCTTTGAGAGATCACACTGACAGCCATGCTTTTGTTCATCTCTCCACATCCATCTGCTGTAGGTGGCAGGTTCAGTCACAGGGAAACTGACAATACAAACTGCTACAACTCAGAGGAAGAAAAGTTAAACTTACTTATTAAGAAAAAGTGTTCTTTTTGCTGCAAACTCAAATGGAGTAAAACTCTACTTCATAAGTTACTTGGGTTTTTAAAATGCCATTGTCTCTTAGCATGTTCCCAGGGCTTAGGAACTCAGCCTTATGTAAGAGTGTCTCAGAGCAGAGCTTCACATGGCCTTTTTGGTTTCCATCACTCTTGTAAAACTTTTATTACCACACTGAAGGTTTTACAAACCACTAACTCTTAGCCTAATGACTATGCCTCGTTTATAAACATTTACAAGCCCTCAGAAAGCACACATGCTGTACCATCTTTGGTTCTGGAGAGTCTCTTTGGAGGCTTATGTGGCTGCTGCTGGGTGCCCTCACTTGGTACTGGCACCAGAGAAAGCGTGTAATAAACCAGAGGTCCCAAGAGCACTCATAAATGTATACAGAATCTTGTTTAACAGCTGGATTAAGTCATTTAAATTTAAATACTGTATCTAGGCAAACCATGTGCCTTTGTACATAGCTGGCTTTTTGTTTTTTAGCCACTCATATCTGAGATAGGAATATTGTATTAAGCAGCAAAGTCAAGTATTACTTTTAAAACACCTAGGTTTTAAATGGCATGTAAGATAGCTGACATTCATGACCAGTTCTCTCAGCAGCACTGCTTCCTCTAACTCAACCTTCTCAACTCTGTGACCCTTTAATACAGTTCATCCTGTTGTGGTGATTCCCCAACCATAAAATTATATTCATTGCTATTTCCTAACTGCAATTTTGCTACTGTTATGAGTCGTAATGTAAGTATCTGCATTTTCCAGTGGCCTCAGGCGATCTCTGTGAAAGCGTCAGAACTGCTGCTTTAAGTGTTAAGAATATCTAAGGCAAGATCAGCATAGCTGTGCAGTTGTTTAATGGCTGTCTGTACACTTACGTCCAAAGATTGGCCTTTGAATCTGTAACGTCTTATAGCTGTGAGATAACATGGCTGTAGCAAGATTTCTGTTTTCCAGAAAATAAGTAGTCCACGTCTTTTGCTTCTCACCACAGGTATTTTACATGGAGCCGGACTTTCTCAGCTTCCCAAACAACGGTGCCAACCAACACATTTATATGCTGACCAGGCTCCAAACAGCCACGTCAAATATGTCTGGTAAAATCCTTGAGCCACTCACTCAGTTTACATTTATACTGTTTGCTGATAGACCCTGACTCTGGACATGTGTCCAGGGGAGACCAAAGGAACAGCTGGTTTTGACACTGACATCTTGACCAGTTCCAGGGAAAGGCTGCTCTTTCCAGGTTAAACCTAGACAGAGAACTCTGCTCTCTGTGGGCTGGTTGTGGTAGAACCACTTAAGAGGCTGATTGTCAGTTCAAGGCCAGCCTGGGCAACAAAGGAAGACCAAACAAAATCATCTCCTCTACTTGGTCTTAAGGATACACATTGTTGGCCAGGCAGTGGTGGCACACACCCCTTTAATCCCAGCACTTGGGAGGCAGAGGCAGGCGGATTTCTGAGTTTGAAGCCAGCCTGGTCTACAGAGTGAGTTTCAGGACAGCCAGGGCTACACAGAGAAACTCTGTCTCAGGAAGAAAAAAAAAAAAAGATACACATTGTTTAAGTCTGGGCTTGCAACAAGGATCAATATCCCCTGTGAAACCAGAGTTCTAATTGGGGGTATCATTTCTCATGGGAAGAATATAGCTAAATGAAGCATAGGAAGTCTCCTCTCCAGAAACAAGAATCAATTGAAAATTGGCAGTATTTTTTTAGCCACTTATAGAAAATACAGAAATACTAAGCTAAAGTTAACAGTTTGTTTTGCCCTTGGGGGATGGCTGGTTTTTTTATTTTGTTGGCAGGGGGAGTTGGGGGGGAACATACGATAATCATTGATAAACAGTAAAAGCTGTTGTGACTGTCTTTCTGGCTTGCTCTTGACTTCAACTTCTTCCTTTTAAACAGGAAAATGCTTCAGTCTTTGGGTAGACCAGAAGTCCACATGGCCCTGGATGTGGTTCTGGTGAGGGGTTCAGGCCAGGAGCACGAAGGGTGCTTGCTGCTGACATCAGAAGTGCTCTTTGTCGTAAGCATCAGTGAGGACACACAACAACAAGCCTTCCCCATCACAGAGATCGATTGTGCACAGGACACCAAGCAAAACAACCTGCTCACTGTGCAGCTCAAGCAACCGAGAGTAGCCTGTGATGTGGAGGTACAGTTCCAAAAACAGGATGACTGGGGCTAGCTTTCAGGAAGTTGAGTTGTAGCCTCATCACTGGTGCTTAGACATCTAGGAGACCAGGAGAGACAGGAAGGATTGTGAAGGAGACTAGGTAGACTAGAAAGGAGTAGAAAGGTCGCACCCACCTGTACATTTGAACCCTTTAGAGAAAAACCAAGTAGATGGTCAGAGGAACTCCCAGCCTCAGGCTGAGAGCCTCTGTGGAAAATATGACTCATTTGTCATGGGGTTGAGGAACCAGGAGTAAGATGGTGGCACAGTAGACTTAAGAGTGAGTGTTCCCAGGCCAGGCAGTGGTGGTGCATGCCTTTAATCCCAGCACTTGGGAGGCAGGCGGATTTCTGAGTTCAAGGCCAGCCTAGTCTACAGAGTGAGTTACAGGACAGCCAGGGCTACACAGAGAAACCCTGTCTAGAAACAAAAACAAAGGGTGATTGTTCTCACAACCACTGTACAAATGAGGCCTTTGGACTGTGCAACACGAGGTAGCTCCAAGTGCTGGGATAGAGAAGGCCACTGAAGCTGAGGGGTGTAGGGAGAGAGTCAGTACAAGGGTAGAGGCTGGATGCTTACAGAATGACAAAACAGAGGGGGAGTTTTGCTGTGTTCCCTTCCCTGTTCCTTTCCCTAGACCAACCCAAGAGTTGGTAAACTTCAGTGAATATGTCTCTCCTGCTTTCCATTCAGCAACTGTTTTCCTTTTCCCACAAGGGAAAACCACATGACCCAGTCCTGTAACTAGGGTGCTTCCTGAGGACAGCTTAGGTTTAAGGGACAGCACTCTAGATGTGCTAGCTAATGGCTCCTGGCAATATTTACATAGAATAGATGCTCAGGAGTCCAGAGTGGCCCTGGTCTCCCACTCAGTCCAACCTATAATAAGCAGATTCACCCACTGGGAAACTGCTCTCTTCCTGTGTACCTCCCTGGTAATGGCCTGAGCCACCCACCCTAAGTACTGATTTCAACGATTCTTTACAATTGTTTTTGCATGAGATGGAGGTAGTCCTAACGGGGAACTGAAGAGTGACAACCAAGATTACAAAACTACCCCCCACCCATCCCCACAGGACCTGCCCAATTCCTTCTTTCATGATATTTTTCCTGATATGGGATCCTGTCTCCCTCACACTATTTGGGTAGAATTATCTGAGCAAGTGGAAAGCAGCCAACCACAACATCTCCTAAGATCTCTCTTGTTTCTTGGACCATAATCAGTCAGGCTTTAAGCTGGGATTTGGCACCAATACTACACTGCTGCTTTCAGTTGATGACTTTCTGGGAATAAACAGGGGTCAGATGTCCAGGCTGACTTTATTAGCTCTGCCAGAAATCTTCTGATCCAGTTGACAAGAAGGCAACAGTGATCTGGCTATAGGATTTGGCAAAGGACAAGGGCATTGTCTTCACGTTCTTAGTCCTAGAGAAACCTCCAAGCCTCAAGAAATAGCTGACCATTTTTTTCCCCTTAGTTGGCACACACTTCAAATCTTCAGCTATGAGATTCATTCATCTTTTACTGGTGTCTAATTCTCATCCTCCTTTGCATCTCTGTTTGAGGGGAATGAGACTGAGGCCTGTTGTTTTTATAATACAAGTTTGTAGAAACTGGAGGTTGAGGCTATGAACTCACCAAGCTCACCCCTGATGTCCAGGGATGAAGGAATGGCTGTTACAGAGGCATACTCAGAGCAGTCTCTCAAGATAGCCACTAAACAAGCCCCACGCTCACATACCCGTCTTGTGCGGAGTAGATACCCAAGGCATCAAGCTCCACGCTGCACTCTCAGTATTGCTCCATTGTATTCTTCCCTTCTAACCTACCCCAATGAAGAATATTGAAGCTGCAGGGCAATTTTCAATTGAAGCTGTAATGCAGTGTGTCCTCAGGAGAGAAGAGCTGTTGGAGGGAGGCATGGTCTGACTGTTTTCTCCACTTGTCCTGCTCAAATCAGAACCTAACACAACCCAGATCCAAAGCCTGGTCAGGAAGGTTTCTGCTGTGAAAACCAAGAGCAGTATTTCAAGCTCTATAACGTGCCCTTTCACCTTAGAGAGTAGAAACAGAACTCCTTTGAATTTTGGAAGGAATTAATTTGTAAATGACATCATTGAGGATATTCAAATATGGCAGGTTTTGGGTTTTTTAAATCAGTATTGCTTTTCTTGGTTAAATGCAGTCATTTTTTTAGGGATAATTGCTTAATATGCCTGGCACATTATTAAAATCTGCTATGAGAGGCTTAAAATGAGTCAGGAGGTCAATTTATTCCTTGGCCAGGTTCCTTTCACAACACAGGCTTTCCTGTGCTGCTGTTCAGGAGGAGCAATTAAGCCTTTTTGTCTATTCAAAGCTCTCCAGCTGAGTTCTGGCCCCATCAAATGATACCATCAGCACTCTGGCCTGCGCCTGGTGCTGCACAGCTTTCATCTGTCACTGACTCT
The DNA here is from genome assembly GCA_019843855.1 of Hylomyscus alleni. Taxonomy (NCBI): domain Eukaryota; kingdom Metazoa; phylum Chordata; class Mammalia; order Rodentia; family Muridae; genus Hylomyscus; species Hylomyscus alleni. The sequence goes on from JADRCC010571765.1 coordinate 16,838, forward strand.
AGAGGTTTCCTTTTCTTTCTCAAACTAAAAACTGTGAGACCCAAGCTAGAACACAAGCCCTAACTTACTCCTCTAGCAGGATCCTTCACTGTTTCCTGTAGCCTTTTACAACTTTTTATACTTTTAGCTGCATTTTTTCTGTGCCCTGTTTAAATTCTTTACATTACGACAACTCTGAGAACTAAAACACTCCTGTTAAAATGTTTATAATTCTTCCAGAATGGCCTTGCCAGCATTTAGTAGGTTAAAACACACACACAAACATACATACAAGGTTAGTGGCTACTAAATTCTGTAACCCATTGCCCAACTGCAGATTCTCCACTGGGCTTGATGTGCACACTAGATAGCTGTGGACTTCAGGGTGGGAAGAATTTACGGTCCTAAGTGCCTTTGATGGGAGCTTCCTCAGACAGTCTCCGTAAGAACTTAGGTAGTATATCTATCTCAGTTCCTTGCTCCACTGAAGATGAGCCAGACTTTTATGAACTATAAATGTAGATTGCATCCTCCCCTTGCCATAAAAATTTCCCCGTCCTCTGCCCAGTTTTTCTATTTTTTCTGGCTTTAAATCCTAGCATTTATAAAAACAGAAAACGTTACAGTTCAAGAAGGTGGGGGTTTTGTTCTTTAAAAATGTTCTGCCCAAAGCCACTGGTTTGCATGATGTACTCTTCTCTGCCTTCTGTCAAATATTGAGGTTCTGGGAACCAGGGCAAGTTTTTATTTTGGGATGCTGAGTTGCATACTGACTACATTTAAGCCAAGGAGGTATTTTTCTCCTTTGTTCATGGGTTGCCTGGTAAAAAGCAATGACAAATGTGCTAATAGCATTACCAAATCGTTAACTTTAAACATGGAAATTTTATGCAAAATGAACCGTTTATTACAAGGTTGTCCTGATGGCATCATGGAGATCTGGTTGCATGTGCTAAAAGTGCATTGGCATTGCTTTATCTCAGAAGTACTGACTTAGACAGAATAGCTTACTAGGGGATATAGTGGACAAGTAGATCCAGGAAAGTAATTTTCATGGCAACTAATTAAGAAACCTTTGTTTTTGGAACCCAGATTGATGGTGCCCGGGAGAGACTGTCAGAGCAACAATTTAACAGGCTTGTGGACTACATTGCAAAAACATCTTGTCACCTGGCCCCCAGCTGCTCTTCTATGCAAACAACATGTTCTGTGGTGGCCGTGGAGCCCCCTCCTGCCACTGTTAAAACATATCATTATTTGGCTGACCCACATTTTGCTCAGGTCTTCATTAGTAAATTTATCATGGTAAAGAATAAAGCCCTGAGGAAGGGCTTCCCCTGAGTCCCTTTAAGGTAGGTGTTTGATTTTTGCTGTGCAAGACAGAATTCTAACATTCAGCATGGACACAAGGCCAGCACTTCTTTAGTAACAGGTATACTAGTTTTATAGGAATTTACATCTTTCTTTCTCCCCAAAAATAAATTCCAAATGGGAGAACAAATGACCAGCGAAATCCTATAAATGTCTTACCATACACACAAAACCTTTTTTCTCTATGCCATGTGCAGAAGTTTTCACTGGAATTTTAATCTATTAATGATCTACTCTATGGTAAAATGTGGACAGGCCCTCGTAAACAGACCAAGAAATAAAACTCATGCCTCTCTAAGACTTAGAACTTTGCTGTTTCACTTGAATTTCTCACTTAACTACAATATCATTCTTTTAGTAAAAACAATGTAAATTCCCCTCAAAGTCTGTGTTCCACTGATTTCTAATAAGACAGACTTTTAACTGCTCAGGTATATTTTGGAAAGCTTGTGTTTATTAAGCTAAAGTAAGATTTTGTGTCTACCAACAAGAACAGAACATAATGGTTATAAGTTTGTTTGGGGATGTGTTAGACTCCAACCTTAAGACTGACAGTGACTTCAGTCCAGATAGTTGATCTGTTGGTGTGATAAATAAAAGTATGCAGATATCCCTAGTATATAAGTATTATTTAACATCTAAGGAGGGCTTTGATGCAAGACTTGGAATCAGCAGCTGACTTCAGGAGTTTGTGAATCTCATGGTCTCATTACCCATTGATTGCATTCATGCACAGGCCTGTAGTTTGTTCCCTTCAATTGAAATGTGGCAGTAAGACAGTGCCAATCCCAGCACTTGGGAGGCAGAGGCAGGTGGATTTCTGAGTTCGAGACCAGCCTGGTCTACAGAGTTAGTCCAGGACAGCCAGGGCTACACAAAGAAACCCTGTCTCGAAAAAGAAAAAAAAAGAGAGAAGAGAGAGACAGTGCCATTGATTTCAAGGCCACTGACCTACAACCTTAGCCTGCTGGGCACACACATCCCTACTACAGCACTAGTCCTGGAACAAGTCCTTGGTGGATAATTCAAACCAAATATGAAGATCATCTCTGCAATTTGTCTATTACACATTTAGAAAAGGAACATTTCTGTCAACCTCAAGGATAATTATTATTTTTTTGTTTGTTTTTTTGTTTTGGTTTTTCCAGACAGGGTTTCTCTGTGTATCCCTGGCTGTCCTGGAACTCACTCTGTAGACCAGGTTGGCCTCGAATTCAGAAATCCACCTGCCTCTGCCTCCCAAGTGCCGGGATTAAAGGCGTGCACCACCACCGCCTGGCTTAAGAATAATTATTTTTAAGAATGTAAATATGTATGGATTCTTGTATGGCTTATGGTACTTTTTACATATTGCTAGAAATTATTATATAAATAATAAAAGGTATTCCTGAATTACTGACCATGGATAAATGTGTGCTTGAGTTTTTTCTTTGCAGGTTTTGATACCCCATTTTAATAGAGCTCACTCACTGAGTCTTACACAAGTTAAACAGTAAGAACTACTGATCAAACTTTCATTTTCATTCTATCTACTGGATACAGCAGTCCTAGAGCTCTTAACCAGGATATACACGGCCCTGGTTTCAATGCTTGTGTCCTCACAAAATCTACATTCGGACTTTTTTTTTTTTAAAGGAGATTTTAAAATTGAGGAATCAGACATTCCTCAATACTAGTTAGGTGTTTTTCTGGATTAGACACATATTCCTATTCATTGTACATATTATTGGCTCATTAATAAAAATTTTTCTAACAGTAAGTCAATTAACTCTTCTTTCTGGTGACAGCAGTAATACCAAAGACTGGCAGTCAATCCAAGGACAGATTTTCTTTAAAGAATGGCATCTCTTGGGATAGAATAATAGCTCAGCCGTTAAAGGGTAGACTCACAACCAAAAATAAAGAGTTGGCATCTAACCAACTCTTGTGGTTCCAGGCTGCCCTGGAACTCACTCTACTGGCCTCCAACTCAAGGTTCAGTGACACATCTACCTTTGCCTCCTTGCAAAGGCTGATTTTACTGATAGGATTGGAACACCAAGACCAGAAGTACAGATGTTCAGAGATACTCCAGGACACCAAATCCAGGACCAGATTATTGCAGGAGTTGTCTTTATAATATTTATCTAGAGTTAGAAGAATGGTATCATATTTTAAAGGCCCTGAATTATCAATAATAACCAAGCAAAGACTTACTGTACATATAATTATTGTTTATTGAGAGAAACTACTCCTTAGCCCACATAATCATGTTTCATCTTTCAGGAACACAGGTCAGCAATGAACTTCTATGGAGCAGAATCCAAAGAATTCTATGGAGAGAAACAAAATGGCTATGTAAATAATGAACAATCTTTTATTACTACCATCCATAAAGTCTAGTCCTACTAGACTGTAAACTTTCTAAAATGTAAAAACACATCTTAATATAGTAAGCTGCAGATGAATCTATTACTAACCTGCACTTGATGAAAAACTGAAAGCTTTTCCTTAAGAATCAGCAAAAAGGGCCAGGCGGTGGTGGCGCACGCCTTTAATCCCAGCACTTGGGAGGCAGAGGCAGGTGGATTTGAGTTCGAGGCCAGCCTGGTCTACAGAGTGAGTACCAGGACAGCCAGAGTTACACAGAGAAACCCTGTCTCGGAAAAAAAAAAAAAAAAAAAGAATCAGCAAAAAGGAAAAGCTGCCACAATTCTTGCCACTTCTATTCAACATGGTATTAAAAGTCCTAATCAGAAAAATCAGTTGAGAAAAAGAAAATACACCCAAAGGAAGTACAATCTATAGGTAACATTTTATAACGTAGAAAATTCTAATAATACACACAGAAACAGAAAGGTTAGAATGAGTTTTGCAAAGTTGTAGGGCATAAAGTCAAAACAAAGTAAACTAAAAATAAAAACAATTCTATTTATAATTACTTTGAAACTAATAGAACACTTATGAATAGAATACTGAGCAAAGATATAAAGCACATATAAAGATGAAAGATTGCTGCAATACTGCAATATTTAAGATGTCTATACACTCCAGTGCAATCCTTATCAAAAACAACCACTTTTTTGTAGAAAAAGAAAACCACTCTAAATTTTAGAGATTCTCAAGGCACCTCAAATAGTTCAAAAAACTGGGGGGCTGGGGTGGAGGACTCCTATATAATGAAACCACTATGGTACTGACCTGATAAACCAGGCTTGAGTGATGGTTCAGAATGTGGGTGCTTGCTATACAAGGATACTAGTTCAAATCCCCAGCTCCCACATAAAAAGTCAGACATGACAGTGCATTAAAACCCCAGCATTAGAGGACCAGAACCAGGTGGATCTTAGGGAGCTCACTGGCCAACTAGTCTAGATGAAACAGCTTCTTGTTTGCAAAAGACTACCTTAACAGACTAAAGAAGCAACAGAGAAAACGTCTGAGGGTCCTTCATTCAAAGAAGGACAATTCTTTTAAAAAAAATTTGAAACATATTATCTGTATACTGAAAAATAAAGCTGGATCTTGCTATTACACCATAAAGAAATATTAAAATAGAGTGAGGACTTTTAGAGCAGTGGTACTCAACCTTCCTAATGCTCTGACCCTTTAATACAGTTCCATGTATTGTAATGACCCCCAACTATAACACTATTTTAATTGCTACTTCCTAACCATAATTTGGCTACTGTTATGAATTGTAATGTAAATACCTGATATGTAGGGTATCTGGGTCATGACCCACAAGGTTGAAAACCACTGACTAGGGCTGGAGAGATGGCTCAGTGGGTAAGAGCCAATTCCCAGCAACCTCATGGTGGCTCACATCTGCAATGTGATCTGACGCCCTCTTCTGATGTGTCTGAAGACAGCTACAGTGTACTCATATACATAAAATTAATAAATAAATCTTAAAAAAAAGAAAGCCACTGACTAAAGAGGTATAGCTAAATTAAAGCATACATTTCGTACAGTCCCCAGCACCAGCAAAAAAAGAAAGACTCAAAGACATAAAAAGTGTAAGAAGACTCTTGAAAGAAAGGTTTTATTTGTTTTTTTGGTTTTGTTTTTTGGTTTTTTTTTTTGGTGGGAGGAGTGAGGGTTTTGAGACAGGGTTTCTCTGTGTAGCCCTGGCTGTCCTGGAACTCACTCTGTAGACCAGGCTGGCCTCGAACTCAGAAATCCGCCTGCCTTTGCCTTCCAAGTGCTGGGATTAAAGGCCTGCACTACCACCTGGCTGAAAGTAAGTTTTTAAGATACTGGATTTGGCAGTGATTCTGGGATGGGCCTATTTGACAAAAATATAAATAGGGAACAACTCATCTAAAGTAAAATTTAAAAAATAGTCAGAAGAGTTGAATAAAAGAATCCCCAAGATAGAGAGATGGCCAAGTGGTTAAAGCACAAAAACAACAGTAAAATCCAGAGTTTGGGGCTGGGCGGTAGTGGTGCACGCCTTTAATCCCAGCAATTGGGAGGCAGAGGCACAGAGTGAAAATTCCAGGACAGCCAGGGCTACATAGAGAAACCCTGTCTCAGAAAACAACAACAACAAAAATCTAGAGTCTGGATCCCCAGAACCTATATAAATGCCTGACATACATGGTAGCTCACGTGCATTTCCAAGAGTAACCTGGTTAGCCAGACTAGCCTCATCAGAGGGCTCTGGATTCAACTGAGATCTTGCCTCAATAATATAGAAAATACTAAAGTACTTTTGATATTAGCCTTGAACCTCCACATATCCACACACACACACATGCCCAAATATACACAAACACACACGCAGACACACACTCTACATACATACATATGAAAGGGGAAAAAAATCCCCAATATACCCAAAGAATATGCAAAATGGCCAATAAGTACATGCTACACTCAAAGCTAAAAATCATTAGGAAGCTCAAATCAAAACCACTATAAAGTATCTCAACACACTATAAAAAACACACATACACTGGGAGTGGGTGGGTGAGGGAGCACCCCATAAAGGCAGGGGGACAGGGTGGGGGGAGGATGGGATGGGGGGTTTCTGGAGGGGAGACCTGGAAGGGGATAACATTTGAAATGTAAATAAATAAAATATCCAATATAAGAGAAAAATAAAAAATAAAGATAAAAAATACATATACATGTATATACACATATGTATGTGTGTATATATGTATGTATGTATATAGAATAAGATGTAGTCAAAATTGTAGAATGCTTGCCAAATATGCATAATACTCCAGGTGCAATTCCCAGAAACACACAATGGAATATTTTCAGCCTTAAAAAAGGAGGGAATTACTGACATGTAAAACACTACACTAACTGAAATAAGCCAGTCACAAACTGACAAAGGGCCAACAAGGCGACTCAATGGGTAAAGCACTCACTGCCTTAATCTGCCAACCCAAGTCTGTTCCCTGGAACCCATATAATGGATGGAAATAAAAGCTATTCCAAAGTTTTTCTCTGACATGCACTCCATGTATAAAATAAGAAAAAGGGGAAGAAGGCAAATAATGTCCAATTCATAAAAAGTAAGTCCTACTTGTCTGTCTGGAAGAAGAGCATGGGGCTCTTTCCTAGACAGTAGCAGTTTTTTAAGAACTGTACAGTTAATATAATCTGCACTTCACTAATTAAACATTTCTTAGACATAACTTAAAGTAACTATATTACCTTTGTATTCTGAAATCACTTCGCACTCTGAAAGATACCAGCCTTCCTCATCTCTTCAAAATCTTTCATGGAATCATAATCTCTGTAGAAATCTGCATACGCCTTCTTTCTTGGCTCAGCCACGCCAAACTAAAAGGTAACATAGCCCATTACAGAAGATACATAAAAACAAAATAAATTAAGAACATACTTGTGCTCAGTCTTTACTGAACCCTCTTATTTCCTAGACAAGGAGAGGTGACACCATGAAAGGAAGAGTCTTGTGGCAACTATACAATAAGAAGCTCCCAGGCTGGAGAGATGGCTCAGTAGTTAAGAGCACTGACTGCTCTTCCGGAAGGTCCTGAGTTCAAATCCCAAAAACCACATGGTGGCTCACAACCATCTGTAGTGAGATCTCATGCCCTCTTCTGGGGTTTCTGAAGACAGCTACAGTGTACTTACATATAATAAATAAAATAAATCTTAGCTGGGCAGTGGTGGTGCATGCCTTTAATCCCAGCACTTGGTAGGCAGAGATGCAGATTTCTGAATTCGAGGCCAGCCAGTTCTACACAGTGAGTTCTAGGACAGCCAGGGCTACACAGTGAGTTCTAAGACAGCCAGGGCTACACAGAAAAACCAAAATAAATAAATAAATAAATCTAAAAAAACAAAACAAAACAAAAAAGCAGCTCCCTACTTCCCTAGGGACAGATTACCCCTATTCTTGGGCAGGGTTGTACATCCACATCTGTGTGTTTGGTAGAAAGAGTGTATCGTTAAAGATAGTACAAAATAAATAAATAGCCTTCCTTCTAGCAAACCATAAATATTGCCAGTCAAAATGTAACATGGTTACATGTCCTGGCTCAACTTAAGCAGAACGTGAGTTTTAAAGAAGCCTAAGGCAAATTTAAAAGAATAAGAAAATGCCATAAAGTTATAGGGGATTTACACTTAAACAAGAACTGAGTCATTTTGCAAATGAGGGAATGGAATCCAAAAATGATGGCTGATTACTTGAAAGGAAGGCCTTTATTAATAAAACTGCTAACACAAGAAAAAGATCAGAAAGAGGTATGTTCATTTGGCTTTCGTCTTACATACAGAACTAGAACACACAGGGAAGGAATGGTCTTTGAGAAACCAAGTGGAATTAAAGCAATGGATCAAAAGCTAAGCAATAGCCATGACTGGCATCTGGTGACCCAAATCCATGTCTGGAATATAAAACACTGCTTAGCTTATCTTCCCAAATTCACCCATCCTGCACATAACACAGTACAACTGCAAGTACTACAGAAACACACAGAATTGTGCTATCTAATGGAGTAATACAGTATATGCCAGTAAGTTTACTGTTCCTTCTATTCAAATCCCAATTTCTTCCAATAAGAGAACAAGAGGAAGCAGGTTCCTCAGTGCCACTCTCTGAGGTCTGCTGAAGCCCCACACTATATATATAGACACACACACACACATATATATATATAGTTAAGTTAGTAACTACATGACAGGGCTAAATGATGTTCAGACAGCTGGATTTTTATGAGGCTGGTTTTGGAGGAAACTTGGCTAAGAGTGATCTACTTCATAATGTAAACAGGTCACCCAAATAAAAGGTTAACTCAAGACAATTTTTCACTCTTCTTGAGCTAGGGACACCCATCTAAATTAGCATATATTATATTTTAAATGGGAAACTCTTAAATCTAGACTTTAAGGACCAGCAAGATGGCTCAGTGGAAAGGAGCTTGTCCTCAAGCTTGATAGGTTCACATGGTGAAGAAAATCAACTTATGCAAGTTCTCCTCTTGTCCTTCCACACATGCACCAAGGAAAGCACGGGGCCAATATACATATATACATGTCCCAAATTTTCTCATGGTTTTTTTTAAGATTTATTTTTATTTTTATGTATATGAGTACACTGTAGTTGTACAGATGGTTGTGGGCCTTCATGTGGTTGTTGGGAACTGGGGGACCTCTGCTCGCTCTGAGCCCAAAGATTTCTTTATTAGTAACACATAAGTACACTGTAGCTGTCTTCAGACGCACCAGAAGAGGGAATCAGATCTCATTATGGATGGGTGTGAGGCACCATGTGGTTGCTGGGATTTGAACTCAGGACCTTTGGTCTTACTCGATGAGCCATCTCACCAGCCCTTCTCATGGTTTTATTACAAAAACATAACATGCACAATAATAAACATTTTAAGAGGATCTTAAATAACAATATAATCTGAATTAGAAGGGAAAAGGGTATATATAGTAAAAGCACTAAAGTTTATAGAGGAGCCAGGTGTGGTAGTATATACCTTTAGTCTCAGCACAGAGATAGAGAAATGAACAGTTTGCTTTAGACACTTCCTATCAAGTAGAACCACAGACTCTGTGCATGGTCTACATAACAAGTTTCAGGCCATCCAAAGCTGGATAGTGAGACTCTGTCTTACCACCCCCTCAGATCTACAGTTGCTGCTTTGAGTAACTGCTTTTTCTATACCCTGCATATCTGCCCTGTTAAAGGCAGGATCTTCTCCCCAGATGCACAAACTCCTACCTTACAGTACCTCATAATGAATTAGACCTGGACATAACATCTTCAAAGCTCAAAATGACATTGGCCCTAACTTTATAGGAGGAAATTCATCAAGTTACAGAAGGTCATGTGAGGAAGGCAAAAGAGAAAAAATCAGAAGGCATTAACCTGATCTTAAAAACAGAGTATGGTGGTACACACCTTTTGATCCCAGCATTCAGGGCATAGGCAGGCAAATGACATGAGCTCCAGGAGCTCAAAGGAGCTTGTCTGGCCAGGGTTATAGAGTAAGACCCTATCTCAAAAACAAAGCCCTGTGAAGAAGCAAATTTCTGTGTCTAACCACTCAGTCTGGTTCTTTGATATAGCAAACACAGCTCCATTTGAAGATAGGTCAACTACATGGGTGCCTGTTATGTTGAAGCCTGTGGAAGGTAAGAGAGGGAAATATCTTGAAGAAGTAGTTTCTTTTAAAAAGGCTCTTAACTAGGCCGGGTGGTGGTGGCGCACACCTGTAGTCCCAGCACTTGAGAGGCAGAGACAGGCGGATTTCTGAGGCCAGCCTGGTCTACAGAGTGAGTTCCAGGACAGCCAGGGCTACACAGAGAAACCCTGTCTCGAAAAAACCAAAAAAATGAAAATAAATAAATAAATAAATAAATAAATAAATAAATGGCTGGAGAGATGGCTCAGCGGTTAAGAGCATTGACTGCTCTTCCAAAGGTCCTAAGTTCAAGTCCCAGCAACCACATGGTGGCTCACAACCATCCATAATGAGATCTGATGCCCTCTTCTGGTTTGTCTGAAAACATCAACAGCGTACTTGCATATAATAAACAAATCTTTAAAAATAAATAAATGTTTTAAAGGAACAGCTTGTAACCTAAAACACAAACAAGCAAGCACATACCTTATAGGCAGCGGCAACTCCCAGGGCCATAGTGAATGCACCAACAATATGAACCCGCAGACGCTTGGCCAGAAGACCACGCATCTGTGGTTTCGGCAACAGCGAACTGGAACTCATGGTAGCCAATATCCTTTGCAAGTAAAACAAAAAGGGGAAAGAAAAAAACAAACAGAACAGGGTAAGCGATTGAATGAACTCTACATCCAAAACTTACTTTAGTATCTACAACCGCTGACCGACTGACTCCTCCTGCAAGGTTTCAATGACTTAGGCAACTTCACCTTTGCCCGCTCCTCTCCTATGCAGTTCCACTACCCGCAACCAGGCGGTAACTGGCACAACCAGCAACCCATGAGCAAAAACTACGACAGAAGTGCCCCCCATCCTCCACAGAAAGCCAGATGCGACCTTTTCAGAATTTACCCTTCCGAAGGAAAGCCTTCGGCGAGAACTCAGGTCAGAGACTGTGGGGCTGGGGCCCAGCAAGCGCCCCGAAGGCCTGTGGAGCAGGCGCGACAGGTCGGAGACCCTCGGTGCCTGGGTCCCCTCCAAGATCGCACCCCTTATCCAGGTGGAGCACCAGGTCCCACATGTCAAACGACCCAATCAAGGTCACCCTGGCCCCGGCAAAATACAAGGGGAAACGGGCCGGGCCGGCCACCAGCGAGGCCCTCAGGTTCCGGAGGTCTGCGGAGCCTCAGACCTCCTCCAAGGTCCTGACAGCGCAGGCGGGTAGTTGGCGGGGCGGTCCGAGCCCTCAAGCCTGGCAGGCCCGCAGCCTCCTGAGGACGCGGCGGGGACAAGCGCGACCACGAGGAAGGTAGGCCCGCAGCTACACTGGGCTGGAACGTGCAACACCTTCTAGTTCGCCGCCCCACGAGAAGCCGAAAGTTGTAGTTGTCAAGCCCCAGAATCTCCTCTCTCTCTCTTTCTCTCTCGGTCTCTCTCTCCACACTCTCACCTCTACACCAACGTCCTTCCCGGTTCTCGGAAGAAATGGAGAGCCTTCCAGCAGCACGCATGCGCAGAAGTCGATGGAGGACCCAGCGACGGTGGCCTAAGGAGTTCAAAAGTGTGCAAACGCACATCCTGCTGGTCACTGCTGAAACCTATGCCAGTTACCATATGCTTTTCTTCTAAGC
>JADRCC010571766.1:0-13601 GCA_019843855.1 Hylomyscus alleni
CATGGGCACTCTGAGTCTGGTGCCAATTCACCCACTTTTTAGAGGCTGGGGCTTGGTGATGTTTAATCTTGCCTTCCTTTATTCTCAGAAAAACATCAGGCAGCATTTATCCTCTTCATTCTTTCTTCCTAAAAGAGAACTATCCTGAGACCATCTATGAAGATTTCAGGCCTCAAAATCAGGTTTACGATTGGACACTAATCTTGGAGCCTTGGGTGCCATGTGGAGCAGCTGACTTTCAGGGACATGTGTCCACGTCCCCTGGAACTTTTTGTCTGCTCAAAGCCTCAACTAGCATACAGAGGAAGATTTTTGCTACCAGGAATGAAGCTGTGGGCTATTGGCTCTTCTTCACTCCTTACCTGCTCACCCTCCTTAAGAGTAGTTGGTATAAAAGAGGTCAAACTGCCCTTAGATCCTGAAAACAAAGCAGAAAAATTTGGTCTCCATCCCGAGAAAGCTCAAAATGAGACTCACAGCACAGTGCCACCAAGCCAACCTCCGGGATTGCCTAGGTTCTCCACATCCCCGAGAGCAGAGAGGGGTAGTTTCAAACTCCCTGGGCTCCCTTCACATTCACCAGCATTTGATGCTGAAGCTGCCACAACCTCTCTTCTGTAAAACTCTGGAGAAACGACTGAAGGGTGTGGCTAAGAACTGAGGGCTATCTTTCACTGGCCGTTCATATGCATGCGCATGAGCTACGCCTACCAACAGCTGCTTTTCCCGGCTAACTTACTGGCTCATGCAACTTTAGACTTTGCTCCTGTCTTCTCAAGAACTACAGTGTCCCCATAGTACTTGAGGAAGACAAATCACCTTTCTAGAGCCTTGAATACTCAGCTCACCTGGAGGTAGCTCTTTCCCAGCCCTCAGTAGGGATCGTGCCTCCAGAGCCTCCCCATGACAGAGACCCTTCCGCTTCCCCTCTACCATCTCAAGAGAGCCTACCATACCGATAATATATTGTAGAGTCCTTCAATCAACCCCCACAGGTCCTTTGTTCCTTTCTCACACTGTTAATGGTTATGCACAACTGTGGGCTGCTTCTGACTTCTGTTCCCCAACCTTCCCTGTATGTGATTCCCTGGGATCACAGAGTGAGTAGGGGCAGTTACCAGCTTCATACTGCTTTAAAAGTTAAGGCAATCTGAAGACTGGCACATAGGTCCCAATTCTGTGAGTACAGGTGTGAATACTTCGTATAGGAACACAATCACCTGAAATTTTAAGAGTATGAAATTTCTTTTGCCAAGTTAATCAACCTCCTCATCCTGCTTAAGATAAATTCCTAAGTATATGTGTGTCTGCAATCACTTTATTACCCGGGAATACGCAGAGCAAGTCTTAGGTAGGGCTTGGCAGAAAATGAACTGATCCAGAGACCGTGGGACACAATAGGCCAGAGCCATAATCTCCCTAATAGGGAGGGATGCATAAAAAGAGATGGTTCTGAGTCAGCACCTATTCTTAGTTTCTAAGGGATGTCTCTAGAGATCTAAAAACCACAGCAAATTAAAATATAGATATACAAACACTAATTCCAATATATAAATTCTACTTTTCCAAAATATGTTCCCCACAAGTTCCTTTAACTCTTGAACATGCCTTCCTGTCTTTAAAGTTACTTTGTGTTTTTACAGCACACTGCTGACTGTCATACTTTCACGCATAACTACTCAAAGTCATTCTCTGTTCATTGAAACTGTATGTCCTTTAACTAGCAACCCTGAAACTCCTCATTCCATTTCACCCAAGCCTTGAGATTTGGATGTTGCTATGCTCCCATGCTAAAGCACAGTAGGCAAGAGGGTCAGGGGACACACCAGCCCACTGACCCTTCCAACCTGCTGGAACTGGTCAGTGTACCTTGTGCAACGACAGTAAAACATACCTTCATTCCAGCCATCTTGAGTGGGTTCTTACACTTGAATATGTATGATCAGGAGACCTTTTAGTCAATGTGCATATTAGTATGTTCAGGGATTCCAGGGACCAGGATGAGGCTGTGAAAGGAAACATGGTCCCAATGGTCATTTGGGATGCTGAATGCATAACAGAAAGATATGTAGATAGAGGTGACCAAGCTCTCACATGGGACTCTTTTGAAATGCCACCCTAGTCTGCAGCTGGTTGTGTCATAAAAGAACACATTCCCACAGACAGAAAAATAAAAAAAGGGAAGTAGGAAGGAATGACTCAGGCTTTAATGAAGGAGTGACAGATGGAAATGGGGAAGAGGAATGCTGGCATTACAGAGAATCTTTGTCAGCACTTGAAAACAATAGCAAATACACTTAAATAGATACAAAGTCTATTAAAAATAAGCTGCAACTCAAATACAGTAGAAATGGAAAACTACATCAGCTTTGATGTTTCCCCACAGTAATGCATACTATTCAATGTGGTCTTACAACCTGTATTCACATCTGACTTCTCTGTCCAGGACAGCCAAGTCTACTTCACTACGGGTCTCACAAACACACATGGAGGGTTTTCAGATGCTTGCTGGATCTTCTGTGCATCTGTCTTCCCATGTACTAGCAACAGCAGGTCCCTGCCCTTCTTTGGGATGTATGATTATGACACCCAAAGGCTGCCAGTGTGCTCTAGATACAAGAAGATTGCACTTACTAGGCAAGATGAGTTTGCAAATCCTTCTTAAACTCTCAGGGCCATTCTCTACTGTTTTAGAGTATACAGCAAAGACACCCTTTCAAATAGGAATCTGGATTAACATAAAAAATAGTTGTGGTGGTATTTCAACAACTTACTGTACAGTCAATAAAAGTTGTTTTTCAGGTTGAAAATATCTCTGTTCTATTTCAAAATATGCATATTTTCCTGATGTATATATTCATAAGAGAATAGTATCATACAAAAAGATCATCTGGACACACATTAGGGGTTCTCAAATAGAAAGTGTGCTTGAAATCATGAAGTTTGCTTTCATACAAAAAAGCAAACTGAGGTCTGTCTCTCACAACTCAGCTGAGGAATTACAGTGCAATATTCAGTAATTTGTCTCATGCCAATCATAGAATATAAAGGCAGCATCTGCTCTGGGCTCAGAAACCTGTCACCTCCAGACAGGGTCCACTTTGACACAGTAGTGCTCTAAACTGCTCAGCTGTCACTATCTGGTAACCAAATAGAATTTGGAGAAAGAATGGAAAGATAATTTCTTGGCCTACTGCCCTTCATTCTGCCCTATGAGTCCAAGACAGGACTAATATCATGGAAGAGATTAAGTGAGAGTGACAGAGGAAGAACTTCAAGATGATGATCTGTGAAGGGCACTTGCCATGAAGTCTTACTGTTAGCTACCTCAGTGCATGTTCCAATATGCAACCAAGCTTCTATAAGAGGTTTGAGTCACTGCATAGGCCTAGGAACAGAGCCACATGTTCTACTCACAATAAATGATGTACATTTAAAATGCAGGTGGGACCTGGCCCTCTGCCTTTACAGATCATGTTTGAGAAAGTTGTTTGAACAAAGGTGAGAATTATTAATATTTGTTTTTTTTTTGTTGTTGGTTTTTTTTGAGACAGGGTTTCTCTGTATAGCCCTGGCTGTCCTGGAACTCAAGTGGTACAGAAAAAAACCAAGACCAACAATACTTCAAATAATTTGGTGATAGTAGAGGACTGACTCTTGTCAATGGATTAATGAAATGGAATACCTTTAAGTAAAAAGAAATTGGAGAAGAAAGGCTAAACTAAGAGAAGATTAGCACAAACACCACCATCAGAAGCAGAGGAAATCACATGCTGAGAGTGCCAAGTGCCACGGGAGGCGTGGTCTCCATGTATCTTGCCAAGTGGAAGGAGCACAGAGATTCCAGACTTACTCATCAAGTACAGAGAGTCCGATTCATCTTTTCCCTCGACCTTTCCAGTGCCCAGGACAGTACAGGCTTGGTTTGCTTGGCAGGAGCGGGGACTGGCCTGTTTTGTAAGCAGTACTGTTTTCTTTGGCCAATGGTGGCAGGAATGAGTTGCAGAGACTGGATATGGCTGGCAGGGAGGCTGCTGCAGCTTAAGGTTGGCAAGTGGAAAGTGCCCATGAGACTTCCTTTTCCTAGGGTACTTATCCTGACATGCTGGGCCATAGTCTTCCTCCTTCTCGTCATCATACACAACAAACTTGGCAGTGAACAGGGAGTCTAGGGACACGACCTGTGTTTTGAGGTAGGAGGTGTTTTATTGAGATGGGGAGGAGAGGAACTGGGTGCTGAGGACAGGGATGGAGGCTCGTAGTCCAGTGGAAGTGGAGTTCAGCTCAGCCCAGGTTCTTCGGACTCTAGTAACCTGCATGCAGCCTCTTCATGCTATCTGAACCTCTCAGATTCTAGGGGAATGTAATGTCCTTCATCCTGTCTCCTCTACAGGCAGGAATAGACAAGATTGTAAAAGGTCATGGGGAATCGGTGGACTCTTTGTGCCTTCATAGGGAATGACTGGTACCCTGACCGTTACTATGTATTGCCTCGAGGACATGTCCATAGGACATGTTTGAGTGTCATAATTACTGCAACAGAAGAGGCAGGCCAATCCTGAGGGCCTCTAGTCTCAAGATTTACAAGAATTCCATACTGCCCTACACTGACAAGAACTGCTCAGAAGCATGGGATAAGTCAAATCTTAGGACCTTCCATTTGCACAGTTAGACTTAGGATCATCTACATTCTTTATTCCTCCTCTCCCCTTCCTGAAACATTTTCTCTCCTCTTCTGTTTGGACAGCATATTAATTTAACTGTTTCTGCTGCATTTCAAGAGGAAGCCATGAAAAATGAGAAATATCACTCATTTTCACAAAGCCACAGTCTAACTAGTATGCTTTCCACAGTTAATGCATGTTTCAAATCTTAATAAACTCTCTGAGAAACAGAAAATGGGAGCCAAGCATTAATAGTATTAGCAGATATATTCTGACACACATTGTACATTTTCATCCAGGCAAACTAGTTGACAGTATCAAAATTCTTTAACATTTAAAAAGACAACAACAGAGTTTGTTAAGAATAGGTAAAATTTTTAGAGCACAAGAAGGAAGTAAATATGAGAAGGGATGAAAGAGCAAATATAACAATCTGACTTGACTTAAACAAACATTCAGGTGGAGTCAGGCTTTAACTCATCTAACCACAGAGAACTGACACCAGGGACCATACTGACATCTGGTTTCTTGGTCTCTGCTATGCCACATTCTTTCTCTGGTCCCTCTAGAGCTATATACAAGCACACACAGCTAATACACAGTGCTCCCTGCTTCAAATTCTGAGAGAAAAGGGGGAAGACTAAAGGCTGTCCTGCTCATTATCCTGGCTGAAATTTCTGCTTTCCTTCTTCTTTTCTGTTTTAAAATCCTAAAGGAAAGAATTATTATCTTCTTGACTATACAATATCAGTACTTATCCTGACCTGATGGGCCTTAGTCATTCTCCTCCTCCTCATCCTCAGTACTCCTCCAAATCAGTGCTATCTTAGGTTGGGCAATTAGACTACAATGACTCCTATGGATTTTAAGTGGCACTATCAGGAATCTTACAATTAGATGAAGAAAAGGTGGTTGTATGACACTGTAGGGAGAGACAAAATGAATCTTGTTCAGTTACACCAAGAGCAGATACAATGAAATGACCATGGTGACATCATTCAGAAAATGAATGCACATGTTCCATAACAGATCAAAGCCATTAACTAGGGACATTCTGTAATAAAAAGTGCATATCGGTTTCTTTGTTAGACTGACTACTCAATTACAAAAACGGACTAAAATGAAAGCATATTTGACATAATTATGAGTTATGGGAATGCATACTGGAAAAATTAAATAACCGAGAATTTCTCAACACAGAAATCACAGCCTGCTTCTCTCTGGGCATACAACTCAGATGCCATGACCAGGCTGCTTCATCTGTGTAGCTGGCCAGTCCTAGTCTGGGAAAGCATCACTCTCTGCAGCCTGAGGACCCTCAGAATAACCAGCAAAGCAAGACCACCATAACTTAAAAACTAGGTGGCTCCTGTGCTGCGTACTTCCTGACTTCTTGTAGATATCATCACTTTCCACTTACATTACACATATTAAAGACTCGTGGATACAGTGATCCTAAAACTCAAAGTTTCCAGAACTACTCTGCTGTAACAGAGTAATTACTTCAGATGCAAGAGTGTAGCCTCACACCATCTACCCTATGTTCATTTAAATAAGCCACGTCATGTGTATCAATCATACTCTTAGATTGTCTTGTGATAAATCCATTGTTTACATTAAAAATAACTTCCTTAAAATATTTTTAAGTCTTTTTTGGGAGATGGAGTGTTCCTATTTACATAGTTCACTGGACTATCAAGGAAATAACTATTAATAAAAACTAAACTTTTCCCCATCCGAAGTGACACTCAGAGAGCTTCTACCTTCATGGAAGGGAAGTAACTGAGATAAATCGATTTTCTTTTTTGTTTTTCCCACTGGGGTAGGGAAGAGCAGACCTGGACTCAGCGTAGCAGCCTCCTCACTCAGCAGAACTTCAGACTCAGACAAGGATGGAGAGAGATCCTAGAACTATATCTTAAGTTCTTGCTTTGCAGAACGTCAAAATCAGCTGTCATTTTAAAATTCAACTATGGAACATATCTGAGTCAAAATCCACATGTAGAAATAACTAGAATGTTTGTTGGGTTGCATTATTAATTTTGTGTTTTTGACAAGACAGCTACACTCTTTACCATCAATCAGAATTAAGTGATTTTAGTAGATAATCTATTTGAAATGGCTAATGAGAACTGATTGCCATCCATGTTACTATTGCCTCCCACAGAACTCACACTCAGTTCTCACAATAACTCTAACACCTTCATAAAAGCCACCTGAACCCAGCCTGGGAAAACCAGAGCAGTATCCTACTCCATACCCCTTTCTCAGGGACATGGTGCTCAAGAATTTGAGGGAGACCAGCAGTGAAGGCAAGGGAGCCTGAAGACAGTCCAGAAGAGAGGAAGGCAGGCCAGATGGGGCTAGCATTTTTAGTCCAATAAAAAATTTGGAAGATGTAACCCTGTTCTGTCTTTTGCATCCCAGATACATATAATTTCTAGCCCCTTTGCCCAAGCCAATCATTTGTGTTCAGGCTAACTTGGTAAAAACTAGCTGCCTTTAGAGGACCATAACCTTTTCTTCAGCATCCGTCTTTACTCACTTCTGCTGATGGTGTCCATCTTCCTCTTGTCTTACACCATCTTCTGCTCCTAGTTTGTGCATCTCTTCCAACTGTTATTGGTGCCTGCGCTCACCATCCTGAAATTAGCAATAAAACGAATTTAGTTTTCACCCAGTCAACCCCATCAGCACAGACACAGAAAACACATCTTGAGGCAAGCAGACGTAGACACACAGACACAGAAAGTCAAGTAGAAAACACCAGGCTAAATCACAGTTGTAGGGTGGTAAAGTTCATGTATTAATTACCTCTTACCATTTCAATGTAAGTTACCTAAAAGCTTTGTCTCCGCAGACCCAATGTTATACTTTCATTAATCATGACTCATAGAAATGCATACATTCATGTATTAATAAAGAAAGGTTCTTTTGCTAAAATAAATTTGTTAGCTACTTCTTACAAATCACCAATAGGTTCCACTTTAACAACTACATAATATGATAACCACCCCAAATGTTAAGAAATTCCACTTTCTCCTGGGATGTTGGTGGAACTTACACATCTGCCTATTCTGAATCCAGTCTCAGTTGGGAGCTGCTAGGAACAGCCTACCTTTACTTGGGAGTGGTTTAAAAGTCTATGACTCCCCCTCTTTTAGCAATTTCATTCCCTCCTTATGTCAACCTGGACTCTGGGAGTCTCTTTCTAGCCTGACATGACCTCAGACTTGCAGGTAAGAGTTGGAACTCATTCTGGCTCATTTCTGATGATCACACATGGGAACCACTGCTAACTCCCCTAAACAGCATGCTCTGCTTTATGTGACAGATAGTTTAAAAGCTTAAATGCTGGTCCCAAATCCATCAGCTGATGCTGTTCTATTTCTGGTCATTAAATTCTACCTTTCTGAATCAACAAAAGATCCAACACCTTCCCTTCCCAGTGTCCCACACTACCAGAGACATGCTTCCCTGTGTTTGTTGTGGCTCCTTCAGCCTCCTGACCATATTCCTCAGCTTCACGAGTTCTAGGGTAGCATAAAGACTCTCCTTTATCCTTCCTGGTCTACAGCTATGTCTTTGGTTTTGTCACAGACAGTGGTGACCCAGAAATGCTGCACAGAGCTGTGCTGTGGAGAAAAACTGACACCTGCACTGTGATATGTCACCGTGAGCACTGAATCAAACTCTCCATAATTTGAATCCTGAAACTGACCTGCTGACCTCTAGCTCCTGCAGAAACTGTTTACATTAAAGACTCCTGTGAGATCTAGTTCAAGTTCCATACAATCACCAGTTTGCCTATACAGTGTTTATAGAAATACTATTTAAACTTCTGAATTTAGATTGTATGTGTATGCGTAAAAAAATAAATCACACACACAAAATCTAAAATTTTGTCCCCTATTTTCAATGGAATAAAACACTAGCTCTGGGGCTGGAGTGACTTTCAGCAGTTAAGAGCGCTGGCTGCTCTTCTAAAGGATCCAACTATGATTCCCACAGAACTCAAAATCATCTATAACTCCAGTCTCAGGGGATCTGATGACCTCTTCCAGCCTCTGAGGGCACCAGGCACAGACATATATGCAGGCAAAATACTCAAACAGATAAAATAAAAATTAAATAGCTCTACTATATCTGGTAGAAAAGAATGAATTAGCCTGTGCTCTTGGGATTATTGATGTCAGTAAATACTAAAACATCCCAGAAAAAAATGTCTTCTAAAAAGACAAAAAAAGTTAAACTTTTTTAACATAAAGTAGGTGAAAGTCCAAACAGAAGTTGGGATTTAGGGGGGATGTTATAGTAGGCACAGACACTGCTAATGAAGAACCAAGGTACAATGAGACAGGGAAGCAGAGAACTTCAATGAAGGGGATGCAGACAACTGTGCACACACCTGTCAAAAGAGCCAATGTCAAAACAAAGGAGTGTGCTGGTTAGGAAACTGGGGAGAAGCAGAAACCCACAAGAGCAAGAAAAGCAAGCAGCCCAAGGATGATCAAATGCTCAGAGAAGGCAACTTAAGGGCAAAACCAAAGCTACACTTGCCCTTCTCTACAGCTGAGCTCCTCCTGTTACTCAGCAGGAGAAGCACCTCACAATGGTTTAGCTGACTATTTCAATCACAGAGCTCATAATTCTAAGTTCAAATGCAGAATCACAAATATGGCAAGAGACATTTTCTCTAAAAATTATGGTTCTTCATTCTCCTAGCTGATGAATTAGTTACCAATTTTAACATCAGCCTTACTGTTCTGTAGCCCAGTGACAAGTTGCCTAAACCATCGAAACTGAGCATCTGGCATCTCTGATCTAATCAAGGCCAGCAGAAAAGTCTGGCAGTCTCTATAACACTCTGTATTTCTAAAAGGTGCTTTCATATCAAACAAATACTGCAGATTGGGATCTATGTGTTTGTACCTTCACAAAACACACTAAGGATGCCATTGTTATTAAGTCATCAGCCATGTAAAACAGAATCATGACCACCTTTACCTTTTGACATCTGAACTCTGCTAGAGTCTACATGATCTTTAAAAATCCTTTTCTAGTATAGGTATTTTTTTCTACAATTCAACCCCAATTTTAAGACAAAGGTATGAAAAACTAGAAAGCATTAGGTTATTATTAAAGATGTTTTGAGCTGTTTGCAGTCAGTCTTCTAGTACTCTAAGACATCGGTTTAGAGCCTGAATCTGCCAAGAACCAGCATTCTTGTCTGAGAAAAAAGCTCTATGTGAAGCATCAGCATTCGTTAGAAAGCAATGACCCCTCTAACAGTGGCAAGGGACATTAACAAAGGATTATCTACAACAGCACACAGAAATTCCTCTTAACAGTTTTCTTAAAGGAATATGAATTCTAAGCTCTAATCCTAAGACAGGGGTCCCAGGCAGGGAAGAAGGACTAAGAGGTCCAGGACACATCTGTATCCTTTCTCTGAGGGCTAATACCCTAATTAGGCTTGAGGTACTTAAGACAGCTCTTGATTCAACCCTTCTATACTTTGGAGACTCCAAGTCTTATACCTGAGCACTTCCTGTACAGAGGTCAAGACAGCAGTGTAGCCCATGAGGGGAGGCCTAACAGTGTTTTGACTAATTGCAAGAGCCACTGAAATACCTGGAAACAATTTTTCATGTGTATCACCCCATGGAGAAGTTCATTCCGGTGAGAATTTATGTTGCCCAGGCAAAAAATGTGACCCATTCGTATGTGGTAAGAGGACACAAGTAAGAAAAGGTTTTGAGAAACAAAAAGGCCAAGGGAGTATCTGGCTGATAGCCCAGAATGTCATTAATACAAAGGAAGTGCTTTTGGTGAAACAGAAATACAGATAATGTGACAGGTAAGAAAGATAATGTGACAGGAAATGCTGTCCTGAAGGCAAACTCATGTTGGCTCCCACATTGGGTCTGGAATTTCCTTGATAATGCAAGATTTGTTATGAAGAAGTGGAATATAAAAGAGAGGCCTAAATATTTTATTTCATTTTAATAATTATATATTTAGCTTAATATCTTAGTCTCCAAATAAATGCTATGGAAAATTTTGGTATTTAATATGTATTTTAATTGTAAAACTCAAAATATTAATGCCATGTGGACATTTTTCTCTTTCTGAAAGCTCGAAATTAGTCTGGCTGCACTAGCAGATGTTCTCAGGACCTTGTCAGAGCTTTGTGACCACATCCCATACAGGAAGAGCACGATTACTCACCTGCTCCAGGGCTGCATCATTTTGTCTTCCTAAGAGGCCCTAAGCAGAAGGGACGAGAGCCAGGCTTTAGAACCAGGCTTTAGGGAGTTACCACAACCATGCTTGGTTTTTGGCCAAGCCATAAGTCCTTTGGTAAAGTTACAGCTCTACCAGGCCCCTGCCATGTTCTGTCCTCAGTATCTTTGTGAGTCACTGCAGCTTACACTAGGTATGAACTATGCTGCAAGTTGGAGAAGATAGTAGGCTTTCCTCTCACCTTTCCAGCCAGACTGTGAAGTTCTTTTGGGAATACTGTCATGGCTGTCTTCATTCTGGCAGGCATAGCCTGTGGATGAGTCTCTAAGCTATTGGAGAGAGGATCCCACTGAGGGATGAGTGGCTTTCATTGGCTTTATACACCCAGGGCTTGTACAACTTGTTTGATAGCATGTAATCTCTGCTCAAATTGTAAGTAGACACTCTCCATCCCTGTAGTCCCTGTTTGGAGTGTGGGCAGACTCTCTCCATGCCAACACCTATCTAGAATTCACAAATGCATTTTCATGCTTTACATTGGCATTTTGATTTTGATTTTGTTTTTCTCGAGACAGGGTTTCTCTGTATAGCCCTGGTTGTCCTGGAACTCACTCTTTAGACCAGGCTGGCCTCAATCTCAGCAATCCACTTGCCTCTGCCTCCCAAGTCGGGGATTAAAGGTGTGCGCCACCACTGCTCAGCTTAATTCTGGTATTTTTTATTTTTCTTTTAAAAGGCAGTGCTGTAAAGTTACTGATGATTCTGTGTTTATCCCTTGGGCTGAAGCCCATGGCTGAGATTTTATGAGGCCTAAAAGTTAGGGTAGAGCTCAGAAAGTTGAGAGAAGACCATCTAAAAAGAGACCTCCCATCTCCCAGCTTGGGAAGCCAGTGATTGGCCTAGTGTGGTAACTGGCTTTTCAGTGAAATATGCTTCTTGTCATTGCTTTAATGTGTGTCTGTTTGTGTGTGCGTGTGCATGTTCACACATGCTTCAGAAATAACCAGGTTTCTCTTCTCCCTGAGTAGGCTGTCTGCTCCCTGAGGCTGGTTGGTGAGTCTGGATGGGCCCTAGCACAGCTTTGCTCCAAATCCCCTGAACCTAGGCTGATAGGGGAAGATACTGACTGGTGGAAAGCTTCCTCTTGGATCAGGAACTTGGCTAAGCCCACTGCTGAAAAGGAGCTAGACTGTTGGTCATTAGGACAGAGAGAGACAAGGCTGAACTTGTTAACTCAGGAGACATAGTGAGGTCCAGGACCTGCACATATGTTTCAGAGCCATACATAAACCCGGTCTGTTCCCAGCTCTATTTCCCAGACATGTTAAAGCCCCATTCCCATTTTTCCAACTGTGATGGGATGGAGGCCATAGAGTTAACACCCTTCAAGGAAGGATTGCAAGAGTCAGCATGGTGCCAGACCCATAGGCACCAAAGACATGTGTGTTTATAGTTCTAATCCTCTTTAGGGAACTGGTGTTCCAGGCTGGGCATAAGTGTCAAGAAGCCCCACATCCCAGAGAAGGTAGCAAGCCATCAGACTCCTCTCTGTAGAGCTATGAGTCCCTGATACAGCTAAGTAAGTCTAGACAAAAAGAGGGCAATCTATTTCACCTGTCTCAGAATCCAGCCTGTGTCCATTTCCAACATGGATTCCAGGACAGTTCAGGCCAGCTTCATTGTGACAGGCCTGAAATTGGTCCAATAGATCTTCCTTCTGTTGGTATTGTGCCTAGCTGAAGAGGCCACATTACCAATCAACAGTTGTGGCACCATAACTCCAATTCTGGTTCTCAGATGGTCTGAGCTGTACCATAGCTTTACCAGGCTGGCACAGATGCCCAGATACACATCCTGTAGACCTGTGGGATTACCAATGGCTTGGTGACTTATCATCAGCTGTGGGTTTGATCTTTCCTTGTACCCTATCACTCAGGATGATTTCTACAGGATGGGAACCAGGAGCATTGAGCCTGAGACAAGAGTGGAATTTGGAGTGGGACTACCAGGATGAGGGGCTGATAGGACTTCCAGAACATTCAGAAAGTCTCCCATCTGATCAGTAATATGCTATGTGGCAGAGAACATAGGATCTCTTAAAGGATCAGGCCTAGAGATTCTGTTTAGGATGCCAAGTACCCTCCTCATGGATGGAATTAGGGTACAGCTGGCCATTACCAGAGGCTGACCCCTGTGTCTGACCTGTGGTATTGGCTTAGCCCATCACTGCAATGCAGGAGAAGGAGTAAGAGGAGGTTAAGACTGGAGACAAGGTGGCTCCCTGCTACATCATTGTCTCCTTCCTGGATGGGCCTTGACCATGGCCATGAGGAAGCCCCCAGGACTGGATCTGTGAAAAGATTCATGTGCTAATTTAGGATAGTGCACCATCACTTTATCAGTACTGAAGGTTAGATACTGACCACAGGGCAGGAAAGGCAGAGTGTGTGTCTCTGCCATGGTGCCTACGTCCAGAGCAGAGCCACAGTGTCTAGAGCAGCAAGTCACACCAGAGTGTGACTGTGTCTCCCAGTTCTGCTCCCAATGTATGGCACAGCTGTGTTCCTCCTTATCATCAGGAAAGCAAGCAGCATTCAAATGGTGGTCTGAGAACAGAGTGGTGCATGTTTCTGTGACTAAGATGATCCTTGACTAGGTGATAGAAATGTAGGTAACCAGCAACTAGACCTA
>JADRCC010571769.1:0-13353 GCA_019843855.1 Hylomyscus alleni
TCATGAGCCCCTCTCTATATCTTTGGTGTGTTTCTCAGGTTCCTCTTGTGGTCAGGGTCAAGAATATGAAATGGATTGAGACAGTCTGTCAGAAAAGATGTTTTTAACTTATATTTTCTATACCAAATATTCATTTTTGAGTTATCTCAGAATGCTACATTGACTGTACTCCGAATGATGACGCACTAAGATGCTCATATTAACGTCCTGAAGTAAATTGAGTCTGACTCCAGATTGTTAGAATGGGTGAAGTGAAATGGGAGTTGTTACCATTAAGTTAATGGCAATATTCAGATCCTCCATTGCTCTCTCTGACTCCTCCAGTTCCACTACACTTCTCTTTCCTTCCTGGGATTTATTATGGCATGAATGTTAGATATTTTGCTAAAGCTCCATCTGTTTTTGAAGGGGTATTTAGCTTTTTTTTCCCTCTAATGTTTACTCATTTACTCCTTGTGCAAATTGGGATGCTGTGTTATTTTCTCTTTGACTTGACTTCATTGATTCTTTAATCAGTCTTTGTCATTCTGCTGTTGAGATAATAACTTACTTTTGTTTTAATTATTTCCCCTGCCCCCATATTTGGTTAACTTTGAGTGTCTCCCTGTGTTGTTCTTCACAGTGGTATTTTGGTACATGGTCTATCAATGACCTTGGAGCTTACCAACTGGCTAGAATGGCTGGCTGGCAAGCTCCAGGGACCCTACTGCCTCCATGTGTACAGTGCTGGGACTATACACATGACTGCTGCACCAGGATCTTTATATGGCTGCTGAGATCTGAATTGAGGTCCTCATGCTTGAACAGCAAACTGACTGAGCCATCTCCCCAGTCTCTGAATTATTAGAGTTTTAAATTAAAGGATCTTCATGTGCTTGATCTTTATACCTTCTGCTGAGGTTTCTTAGTTTTCTTTGTTTCAAGATGTTTATAATTACATTTAAATATATCTAGCATTATAAACATTATTGGATATTCCTACCTTCTTCAAAACCCTGGTGCTGGTATTTATTATATCTCCTCATTCTGTTGAGTGTGATAACACAATGTTAGGTGATTTCTGGTTTTGCTCTGTTTTGTTTTTCACTGAAGGATTGTACCCAGCTCCTTATGCATACTAGATAAAGGCTCTTCCGCTGTTCTATGTCTCCAACCCAAGATACATGATTTTTTTTTCAAACTCATGCTGCATGTACACATGTAATCTAAGTTACACAAGTGGTTGACTTGGGAAGATAGAATAAGGCCAGTGTGGCAGATGCAGTTATTCCATCATAGGTAAGCAACAGTATCCTTGGACCCCACTGACGTCCAACAAAGCGTTGTGGTCCTCCTGCAAAGACAGTGAGTTGACTTTTGAAACAAACAACAAGAAATAACAAGATCCCTCCCAGAAACCCCTATACTGTGTTTCCATGGGTTCTAATCCCAGAAAGGAAAGATCAATAGAGTGGATCTGGAAACAGATTTCATTATGCTGCTTAAACTTGGAAGTCTACTTTCTTTTATTATTATTTTTTAACCTTTAACAGTCTTTTATAAATAGTGAATTTTTAAGAACTTGCATCTAGTAGGAAGAATAGGAGAAAATCATGTCTTTTCCATTTCTGTACAAGTAGAAATATCTGATAGGGTTTTTGTTTTGTTTTGTTTTGTTTTGTTGTTTGAAGATCCCATGACTCTGGAGTCTTTGGGTCCATACCTTATGTACCCGTCATTTTGGGATCACAGAGTAAGTTCTGATTAAATTCACTTACTGGCTAAGTACCTGAACCACAGTGCATCTAGGTGTGTGAAGCTCAGAACTTCAGCTTACCAGGCTCATTTATTTCCACCTATACCTACCTGCACCCATCTTCCCTTTATCAAAGGTTATCTTTTCATGGAATTCTATATTTCATTTCCAATGTCTAATCCATGTCTGGATTATATAAAAATCAAATAAAATTCTTTACATTCTGGAAAAGAAATACTGAAAGGATAAAAATAATTTCCATTATACATCAGTATTTTCTTCACTGCAATTTTAAACTTATAATTTAATGACTTTATTTTTAGATAGATTCATTTTAGCCTTACAAAATTACTATTGTATTATAAGAAAAGTTTTGATTTGCTTTGTAATTTAACTATTTTTTTGTGTGTGCATGTGTGTGTAAATGTGCACACACATGTGTTATATTGTTGAATAGAAGAGAAAAACTAAAAAAGTTTGGAACAATAAAATACATAAAAAGTCAGGTGAAGTTCTGTCTTATTAAAATTGCTTGTATAATCATTTCTTAAGTCAGTACTCTCAATATTCTTAATTACTGTTTTCTCCTAGTACTGAGTCAAGAAAGGCCAAAAAGAATACCAAATAGAATGTTAGTAATGTAGGAAGTATGCTAAACTCCAGTCCCATAACACCAATTATACTAATGTTATGGCTTCATGATTTTCTTTCAAAAATAATTTCTATCCTCTAAATTATCTTTAACAAGCTACATCTTGCTACCAGCCATGTCTCAACGGATGTGAAGTGACTGGAAACTTTGAACATCTATAAAAATGTTTATTGAATTTTTGAATAATGAGATTATTCATTAACAATAGGAAACATCATTTTCATGTTTGTTGAGCAACTGCTCCTCCTAAACCGCATACTGGGGCTAAGGAATTCTGGAGAAAGAGCTCAGTACAGTAAGTTGTCTCATGAATTATACATACTGTGATAGAAAACAAGCAACCGACTAGCCAAGCCTCAGCTGAAAGCAGATTGAACACAAAACAGGTTCATTATGTGGTAGAATAACTCCAGTGTACCTGGAGGAAAAGAACCCTGACTTCAGTGTGCTTGTTCAGCATGGTTCTTTCTGAGCTGAGGAAAAGAACCCTGACTTCAGTGTGCTTGTTCAGCATGGTTCTTTCTGAGCTGTTTATTTCATCTCTTCGCTTTGTGTCACTGTGCTGCTTAAACTTGGGATGGCTTTAGGGGAGCTGAGGTGGGTGTATTAGTTTCAGTTTTTCTTCACATACAAAGGACACACTTTCTGTGCAATAAGTCACTAAAACCTATGTCTCTAATTTGACTGATTTTCATTTTTAAAAAAATATTTTGAGATTATAATAGAACGACACATTTTCTCCTTTCTTCCCCTTCCTCCAAACCCTTCCATACTGTCTCCTTGCTCTCTTTTAAACCCATGGCTTCTCTGTCTTTAATTGTTGATGCATCTGTGTGTGCAGACATGAGGGCACGTATCAGACAAAATCCATGATGATGGAATCCTGATACCACACTTCAAGCATCTGGAGCTGTGAGAAACAGGTGTCTGTCATATAAGGAACCTGACTGTGGTCCTTTGTTACAGAAGCCCAAACTGACTAAGACACTTCTTGTGCCACAATTGCACCTTTTAAAATAGGATAGGAAAATTGACTTAAGAAATGCTCCATTCAGTACAATAAGAATCAGCATTTGGGGAAATAGTTATCAAACTCATCTAATGTGCCACTGTATTAGTCTGTAGTATTATTTTAGTGACTATGACAGATGGCCTCTGCTTATCTTTCTGAAGATCACACATAGTAAAGATAGGCATTCAGTGTAGAAGTATATATACGCAGGGAATGTGTGTTACAGAAGAGCTTTTTAAAGTTGTCTGGAGAAATTTAATTAATTTAACTAATCCTAGATATCCATGAAAACTTGGAACATGAGTAGAAATTAGTCAGCAGTACAGAGGTCTAGGTAATTGGTGTGAGATCTTGGGTTGAGATGCCCCAGAGTTCAGGGATGGAAGGTGTTTCTAAAATGCCACAGTTCAGGATTTTATATCCGTGCAAAGGCTGTAGACACC
The DNA here is from genome assembly GCA_019843855.1 of Hylomyscus alleni. Classification (NCBI taxonomy): domain Eukaryota; kingdom Metazoa; phylum Chordata; class Mammalia; order Rodentia; family Muridae; genus Hylomyscus; species Hylomyscus alleni. The sequence continues at coordinate 3,843 of JADRCC010571769.1, forward strand.
AGTAGTGGCTCACGAGGGAGTAGAGCCTCTTCTGTCTTCTGTGTCTGGCTATGTGGCATCCACACTGCTTCTTTCTCTTGTTTGCAGCACTGCTTTTTAAAATCTTCCCTATTTTCATGCCTACATCACCTCCACAATAAATACCTTAAGGCTTTCACCTTGGGGAAAGTGTTCCAGGAGGGTGCTTTTTCTTTTTCCTAGTAGACTATGATTTTTTTTTCCTATTTGGTACAAAAAAACCTTAGATAAGGGTGAACCATGTTCAATGGATTTAGAAACAAGTATTTCATAGAAAAAGAAACTTTGGTGGCTTAGGGGTTGGGATCCTAGGACTTGGGTGAATCTAGGAGTTGGGTTAATGAACATGGAGGCAAACAAGAGAAAGAAACAGTGTGGATGCCACATAGCCAGACACAGAAGACAGAAGAGGCTCTGCTCCCTCGTGAGTCACTACTGGTGTCTACAGCCTTTGCATGGATGTAAAATCCTGAACTGAGGATTTCCCATTGAGGGAAAATGGAACTTGTATTTCTTGATTTCTTGCATGGTGGTTTTTTTTTTTTTGTACATTTTTTATGAAGTTAATTTATTTTTTTTATACTCCATATTCCATTCCCCATCTTTCCATCCACCATCCAACTGCTCCACATCCCACACCTCCTCCCCATGACCCTGTCTCCACGAGGATGCCCCCATCCCCCACCCCACCTGACCTCTAAACTTCCTGGGGCTCTAAACTTCTTGAGGGTTAGGTACATCATCTCTGAATGAACACAGACCTGTAAGTCCTCTACTGTATGTGTGTTGGAATCCTCATATCAGCTGGTGTATGCTGTCTGGTGGTGCTGTTTTTTCTGTGTGAAAGACTTACACGGATGGAAATTGAGAGGAACCTGAGGAGGTTCCAGCAACAGGCCCAAAGTGGGATCTAGCTCAAGGGGAGGTCCCAAGGCCTGATGCTATTACTGGGTATATGGAGCGCTTACAAAAAAGGACCTAGCATGACTGCCCTCCGAAAGACCCAATAAGCAGCTGAGTCAGATGCAGATATTTGCACCGAACCAGCTGACCCCTGTGGTTTAATTAGGGAATGGCTGGAAGAATCTGAGGAGGAGGGCAATCCTGTAGGAGGACCAGCATTCTCAATTAATCTGGGCCCCTGAGATCTCTCAAACTCTCAAGCCATTTCTGTTTTTATAAAAAGCATCATGTTTTATTTCATTTGTGTGTTTGTGTGTGTGTCTTTGTGTGTGTTTGTGTGTGAGTTTGCAAAGAGAGAGCCCTATAAATAATTTAGTATTATTGTTATTACAATAGATGATAGTTCATATAAAAGACAGGGCTTGATGGACAGAGAGTACTCTACCACTGTTCTCCACTTGTAGTGAATGCCTGTACTGGCTGGTTTTGTCTGTCAACTTGACTCAAGCTGGAGTTATCACAGAGAAAGGAGCCTCCCTTGAGGAAATGCCTCCATGAGATCCAGCTGTAAGGCATTTTCTCAATTAGTGATCAAGGGGGGAGAGCCCAGCCCATTGTGGGTGGTGCCATTCCTGGGCTGGTAGTCCTAGCTTCTATAAGAAAGCAAGCTGAACAAGTCAAGAGGAGTAAACCAGTAAGCCCTCCATGGCTTCTGCATCAGCTCTTTCATCCTGTCCTGTGTGAGTTCCAGTCCTGACTTCCTTTGGTGATGAACAGCAATGTGAAAGTGTAAGCTGAACAAACCCTTTCCTCCCCAACTTGCTTCTTGGTCATGATGTCTGTGCAGGAATAGAAACCCTGACTAAGGCAATGCCCTAAAAACTGAGGATCAGAAATAAATGAGAAGAAATACAGACTGAGAAAAAATTGAAGTTAAAAGAGCATGTGCTACAAATAGCTCTACAAGCTTACGAAGTAATCATTCATTCTCAATTATAAGAAGAGATCTATGAAGTATAATTTATGAAGTGAATGTTAATTTTCTATTATGACAGGTATACATTTCAGTATGGAATGCATCAACTAACTTCTCATTGACTTATCATTCCTCCAGGTTAAAGTTCAATAATTATTTTGTTTCTTTTTTTCTGAGTGTACTGAAGCTCAAGCAATTCATGTAATAGCAGGGTATAGTGAGCCATCCAGGCACTGGGTCCCCTGTGGATGTGAGTACTTGCTACTGTCTATGCTATTTTTGGTCCTTGGTCACTGATCCATGCAGTGAGGATTTGAGATGACTTCTATTCTCTGCTACCTAGAGCCTTAAGATCTAATTAGTATTTCTTCTATGTTATTTTCTGGCAAGAGATGATCACTGAAATATATTTCATCCTGTTGCTCTGAAGCCCTGCCTTTGGCTTTAAGAAAATGTGGCTCATTTGCACAATGGAATACTACTCAGCTATTAAAAAATGAGGATATTATGAAACTTTTAGGCAAATAGATGGAACTAGAAAATATCATCCTGAGTGAGATAACCCAAGCCCAAAGAACATGCATGGTATGTACTTACTTATATGTGGGTATTAGCTATAACGTACAGGACAACCATGCTACAATCCACAGACTCCCCCCTCACCCCCAAATAACAGAGATAGTTCAAGGAATCTTACTCAGAAGAGGGACAGAACTGATGGGGAAGTGGGGCAGGAGGAAGATCAAGTGTAGGGAAAGCAGAGAAGAAAAGTGGATAGAAATTAGCAGTGGGGCAGGGAAGCATCTCTTGAACATGTCAGAAACCTTGGAAAGAGGGAGGCCCTAGAATCTATGGGGTTGACTCTAGCTGAGACTCCTAGCAGTGGAGGATATAAAGCCTGAGGAGGCCACCTCCTGTAGCCAGTCATGACTCCCAGTGGAGGGAAAAGAACACCAACCAACCCACAAAGCCTTTGACCCAAAATTTGTCCCACCTACAAGAAGTACAGGGACAAAAATGGGGCAGAGAACTGAGGGAATGGCCAACCAATGACTGGCCCAACTTGAGACCCTTCCCATGGGCAAGCACCAGTCCCTGACACCATTAATGATATTTAGTTGTGCTTCCAGACAGGAGCCTAGCATTTCTGTACTCTGAGAGGCTCCATCCAGCAACTAATGGAAACAGATGCAGACCCATGGCCAAATATTAAAGAAGTCTTGTGGAAGAGTTGGGAGAAGGACTGAGGGACCAGGATGGGATTTTAACTCCATAGGAAGACCAACAGAGTCAAGAAACCTGGACTCTTGTGGGCTTCCAGAGACTGGACCACCAACCAAAGAGCAAGCATGGGCTGATCCTAGGCCACCCGCAATATTTAGCAAACGTGCAGTTTGGTCTTCGTGTGGGTCCCCCACCAACTGGAGATAGGACTGTCCCTGACTCTGTTGCCTGCCTGTGGATCCAATTCCCCTAACGGGGCTGCCTTGTCTGGCCTCAGTGGGAGAAGATTCACCTAGCCCTGCAGAGACTTGATTGCCAGGGTGGCATGATACCCAGCGCGCCCCCCCCTCCCCACCTCAGAGAAGAAGTGGAGGATTCTTGGAGGGGAGAGCCTGTGTGAGGAGGCGTCTGGAGGAGTAGGGGTTCAATCAGGATGAAAAGTTAGTAAATAAGTTAATTAATAGAAAAAAAAAGAGATTGGAGAGGAGGGGCAAATATCCACTACTCCCCTCCCTGAAATCATATGGGAAGAGGCAACATTTTCTCTACAAATTACCCACACTTGATCTCTCTTCAGATGTCCTTCAACCAGGTACATTATATTTCTAGTCTCCAGGGAAAATCCCTGCCCTTTTGCTTCTTGAAGGTTTTCCCTCTCAGATTCATTTTTGCCCCTTTAAGCTAGAAAACCCATAAACCAGAGACATATAGAAAGTTTTGGTTTTCCACCCCACCCCGTGATAGCCACATCCTCAGGAAATAACTCAGAATGGACTAATTGCCTCAGGGGCTGCGCAGATGGAAAAGAGGAACTAGGAAACTCAGGGAAAAGGATCCGTGCATCTGAATGATCTGGGCCCATGCGAATCCATGGCATTAGCTACAATTTGCAAATTGTGAACGGGAATGAATAGTGCGGCTCACTTCAGTCTGGACACTCTCCTCCGAGGAGCTTTCCTGGTGCAGTTTCATTCAGGTACCTTCTTCATTCTCATAAAGGAAAGACAAACCCTCTGTATATATTCTTTAAGCTCAGCTGATGAAAATTCAGATTCCTTGGGAGAAACGTCAGTGTTATCGTAATCCTGAAATCCCAGCATCTGAACGCTCACGTGGGCCTTGCAGGCCATTTTACAAAAGAAATAGCCTCAATTTAGGTTTTTCTTCCCTTGGAAGAGTACAGAAAATTCAATATTGATTCTTGCCCGGGGTTTCTTGGTCACTCACCAAGGACATAAAAATCATTTTCGGGAGGAGTAGTGTAAAATAGGCTATCTATCTTTACTTAAAATCTTATTTGATAGAAAATGTAACAGGCTTAGAAGATTTCCACTTTTAGTTAGTGCTTTCGTGGGATAAAACTCTGATCTGTGCTGTGTGAAATGAACACCATAGCAGGGTAAGTTCTGTTTGGAAGCAGATTTTCTAATCTAAACACTATCATGTAGGTTTGCAGTTGCTTTTCTCCCCGGGAAGCTTCACTACTAGATACTCTGCACACTGGGTTTAAGATTAGCATCCTGTAGAGATGCTGAAGGATACATTATAGCATCAATATTTTCAGTGACTCTACAGAATAATTCCAGTCACATTCAGCATGTGAGTGTTCGCTGATGCTTCTCTTAGTGTCCACAGATGTATTTGACACTGCTCTTTGGATGCAGTCTTTGAGGTACATGGAGGACTTCATAATTAAGAAAGACCTGCTAAAAAGGCTTGCTGTCTGTGCCAGTTATAAAAGCACATGTGTGAAGCACTTAAGCAGAACTTCTTGTTGGCCCCAGTGGCAGCTGAGACATTTTTAAAAAAAGTTTTAGAGTATACTGGAGCAATTGATGTCTCCCAGCCATCTGGAACTCTGTGGGTAGTCACTGCATCTATGCTATGTGACAAAGTGTCAGGGGCAGGAAGCTGTGGTTTACTTCATTGTTTTCTGGTAAGAAAGTCTCAGAAGTCAGTAACTGCTTGAAGTGTCCTTGAGTTGGATATTTCACACAGACTATAATGATAGGATCCAGGTATAAACGTGCATATGATTGTGTGTTGCACACACACACACACACACACACACACACACACACACTCACACACACAATCTTGGAACCATCCCACACACACTCTTGAAACCATCCCAGGAATATCTGTAGGCCTAGTTTTGTTTTTAGAGTTGATGAATCACAAAGTAGAACTAAGACTGCGAGCCATAAGAGTATTTCAAGCAGATGGAGATTTCGAAAGGTTAGGGTTTTTCGTCTTTCCGTTTCCTTGCTGAATCAGACACATGACGTACTCAGGGAGGGAGATCACATGACCGCAAGCCTCTGCCTGTGTCCGATCTGAGTTCTGCAGTTAGTCACTCACTGATGATTCCACAACTAGAGTCCGAGGTGTCTAGGCTTCAGAAACTCTAGAAAATTCCAGGGGAACAGAATTCTAAACTGCTTACTCTCGAGCGCCTCTCACAGGTATCAGTAGTTTGAATGACTGTATGGTAACCGACGTCATTGCTACATCTAGGCTAGAACCGTGACTGCAGGTGTACTAGTATTTAAAGTCAGAAGGCCATAGTACAAAGTGTGGACACCAGGCTAAGTTTGGTCCTTGACACTGTCTGAATGTGGATATCAATTTCCTAGGCAAACATAACTCTTTAAATTATTATTTTAGAAATTAATTGAGGAGCTAAATATAAAATTATTTAATGTAGATTTGGGATTCCATCAATGTCATACTTCAGGATCAATATGGCATTAGTTCTAGGATCCCCACACATAATAAAACCTTTGGATGTTAAAGAATTCTACATGAGATGGAGTGGTATGTTCATTTAAGTTATGTAGTCATCATATACTTGAAGTTTTCTGTAAACTACTTATAATACCTAATGCAATCTAAATGCTATTGAATTGGTTATACTGTATTGTTTAGGGATTAATGACAAAAATTTCTGTACATATTCAGTAGAAATGTAATTAAGAAATGTTTTCAGGCTAAAAACTGGCTTAGCAGTTAAAAGGACTGCTCTTTTACAGAGGAACTAGGCTCTGTTCTCAGCACCCACAGGGCAGCTCACAACTATTTATAACTCCACTTTCACAGGATTCCATGCCCTCTTCATACCTACATGGGTATCAGGCGTGCCAGTAGTTCACAGACATGCATGTATGCAAAATACCCATACACGTGAAATGAAATAATTATATATAATACAATAAAATTAATGCTTATAAAAATGTTTAATCTTTGATTGACTGTGTAGATAGAATCCTGGATATATTTAGAAGTCCATCTTCTACTACTTGAAAACCAACATAGAGACAAATTAGGGTTTATAGTAATTTTTTCAGGTGTGTGTGTTCGTGTGTGTATATGTCTGTGTGTATGTATGTGTTTATGTGTGTATGTTTGTGTATGTGTTTGTATGTGTGCGTATTTCTCTGTGTGTTTTTTGTGTTTGTTTGTGTATGTTTGTGTGTGTGCCTGTGTGTGTGCTTGTGTGTTTGTGTTTTTTTGTGTGTGTTTGTGTGTGTACTTGTGTGTGTACTTGTGTGAGTATGTGTGTGTGTGTGAGTGTGTGTGTGAGTGTGTGTGTGTGTGTTTTCTTTTTTCAGTTTCTGAGATGCTCTATAGAAACACAAAAGCTGTATTTGGCTGACACCAGCAGCAGCTTACACTAATCTGTTTTAATTGAATATTTGCCCCACATGACTGTAGCTAGTCTACCTGGTGTTTCTAGCAATGTTTTCCAGTTTTGGGCACTGTTTTTCTTCTTGTAGGAGAGATACTTGATACAATTAGGGTTTGGTTTTGATAACCTTGGTCCAGATGATTCCCTGTTATAAACTTTGAATTTTTTAGACACAGTTTTGTCACTTGCATACCAGTCACCCATTTAATCCTGCATTCATGCCCATTTATCCACATAGCCATATCAACTTTATCAATAGTTTTTCTTTTAAAAATTATTTTTTAATTTTTAAGTTGTTTTATTGTAAGTAGATCATTTCTTTCCTCTCCTTCCTCCAAGCCCACTCATATATCCCTCTTCCTTACTCTCTTTCAAACTCGTGGCCTTAAAAAAATCTTATTATTGATCCTTTGTGAGTTTTACATCAGAAGCCCCAGGCCCCCTTATCTCTCCATCCCTGCATATACATCTGTTGCCCTTGCACCCTCCTTCACAAAATAAAACACACATATGCACACATACATCTCATTTTGGAAACTGGGAACGGTAGTGTTTCAGTGTGTTTCTCTGTACATCTTCATGTGCTAATGTTCATTGTAATGAGTCATTGATCTGGTTCAAGATCTCTGGCTTCTATGACACAATCAAAATTGTATCCTTACAGGGACTCCTTCTGGTTATCTTGTTGTTCCCTGTGTCAATGAAGATCCTGCAGGCTTGGAACAACATGACTGGCCTTTTCACATGTCCCAACCATCTGCAGATGGTATAGATTTGGGGGTGGGCCAACTCAGAACCCTGAATCTAGACCTGGGCATTAGTTAATCTGGTCAGTGCTGGCTCTCCTTATCAGCACCACCAGGGCTAGCTCTCAAGCACTGCTCCTGCTAGGCCATCCAATGCTGCCATGAGCAGGAGGCAGGGTCAGCTGTCCTGTTCTCATGCCTTCAGGCCAGCTCACCTTTACCCTCTCCTCCAGAGCCACCTCCATTGTGCTGCCCAGTTGAGATGCAGAGGCCCACTTTCCCAAGTGCTGCAGCCTGTGAGGAGCCAGAACATCCTCCTCTCTCCCATCTTCAGATCTGGATCACCACGTTTCACCACCAGAGCCAGCTTCACTGTTGCCAAGGAGAGGTGCAGGGCCATCTCTCTGGAGTGCTACAGCCAGTGACAGGGGCAGGGCTAGCTATCAGATTCTTATGCCTTTGGTCCAGTTCTTCTAACTACTGCAGGTGGCAAGAGGGGAGGGCAATAGCCACACCATCCTCAAGACAGACAAGTTGGGGCAGTTTTCCTGTGCTCTCATTCTTGGGAGGCTCATCTGTGCCCCCTCTAACGGGGCCAGCTTTCCTGTGCTGCATGGCTTCTTTTTTTTTTTTTTTTTTTTTTTTTTTTATTAATTAAACTGCTATAGCATTTTTTTTTGAACTGCAATGCACAAGAGAACATCTGTTTTACTTTATATATATTGGCAATAGAAATTCAAACTTGCCTGTGTGGAGGATTTCCACTGCAGTGATCATGTTAATTTAGTTTTTTTTTTTTTTAAAGTAACTTCCATATCAAAAGAGCAACGTTGGACTTTTTTTTTTGTAATTTTAAGCAACTTCATAAAAAAGATCCCCCTTATCCTTTCGTAGAGAAGATAACAACACATATATTTAATATTACACACGGAAGTATGAACAGAAAGAGAATGCCAAGCATCCTGGTCTTATTCACACACCATTCCTCTTTTATGGTTAAATCACATGTAATCAGGTTTAATCTCAGGTTTACATTAAAGCTAATCCTTAACTCAGTAGCTTGTTCTCTCCAGGAACCTTCTGGGTCTGCTGCTCTCACTGTTAGATCAAAGGTCTTCACATGGGCTTTGACACCAAGCCATGGGTCTATGATTCAGAGATTTAAAATCATTCATTCTTGGGACTAGATGAACTAACAGTGATTTCAACAGAATAATGCCTAAAAGGAGACTTTATATTAATCCATGTGTTCTTCTACTAAATTATGTCTATTTATGATATGCAATACAAGGTTGTGAAATGTGTACATATTGTAGAATAATTAAGTGGAGAGAATTGGTATGTGCATAAGTTTGCATACTTTTTGTAATGTGAGCACTTAAAATTGACCTTCTTTGCTACAGTGAAGTACTTAATGCACTGGCTTTATTAACTATCACTATATTTACCATTAATAGACATCTTTCTATTTGTTCCTTAGTTTCTTTCTTGTTTGCTTGGTGTTTTTTTTTTCTTTTTTTCTTTTTCTCTCTCTCTTTTTTTTTTTTGTGGGACACTTTGTAGCCCTAGGCAGCTAGCCTGGACCTTATTATTATATAGACCAGCACGGCTTCAAACTCACAACAATTTTCCCTGTCTTTGCCCCTTGAGTTCTGGGATTAAAAGTGTGTTCCACAGTGCTTGGCCATAACAGATCTGTTGAGCTTATTCCTCTTATGTGACTCACTGTCCCATCATATAATGAACATCTGGGTTTCTGCAGAACCTTCTCTTCCTGATAACTCCTTCTCCCTGCTTCCATTATTTTAACTACTTTGATTCCATTTACAGGTGAGGGCATACAGTATTTGTCTGTGCTTGCCCATATACATTTTCATCTATACTACGAGTGACTTCTATTTCAAATTATAAGCAGGGGAAAGAGATTTTTGGACTAATTAGATGGATGATTTAGTG
>JADRCC010571771.1:0-14417 GCA_019843855.1 Hylomyscus alleni
CTTACTAATATATTTGCTATAAATATTCTAGTTCAGGTCTTTCAGTGACTATGGGCATTTTCTGTTAAAGAACCAAACAGATGAAACATTGATATGTGTATTCAACATTAGTCAGTGTTATTCAGCACCCTTCCCAAGTCTGAGCACCAGTGTGCACAGGTTAAGGTCAGAGCACATCTTCACATCACTAGATGAGCTGCTTTCGCCCTTCTCCGCCCTACTCTGGTATGCAGTCATGCGTTCTGTGTTCACTGTCTGCATTTGTCATCAATGTAAGTGCCTTGCTGCATATGCATTGGCTTTTGGTGTCTTCTGTGGATGGATCCTTCAAATCTTTTGCCATTTTTTTTTCTACTGAGATTCTACTTTTAGTGTAATACATTTTTTCAATGCTTTCAAAAATTTAAAATTTTTATCTGTACAGAGTTTTTTCCTGCATGTATGTCTGTATATCGCATATGTGATGTGCCCACAGAGGCAGAAGACAGCATTGGATGTCCTCGAACTGGAGTTACAGATGTTTGTGAACTGGCATGTGGGTTCTTGTAGGGCAGTGGTCTGTTCAGGCAACCTGGGCCTAGCTGAGTATAAGTCTAGAACTCCAGAGCCCCAGTGGGCAATATTTCTGCCTGCAAGGGATAGAAGGAGTGGAGTTGGGCTACAACTCCTGCGACCTTGGTTCTTGTCTCAGTCCCAACCTCCCACAGCTTCCCCCACAGGAGATGTGTGCTCTGTCACGTAAACAATGCCCCAAGCTCCCAGCATTCTAGCTGGACCCTACCCCCAGTCATCTGACCACAGCCAGGCATGGCCCACCCCACAATATATGGTTCGCCCCCTCCCCTCTCTACTGCCTTCTTCCTTTCTCTCTTTGTCCTCTCTTGCCCTCTCTTCTTCTCTTGTTCTCTTGCTTTCTTCACTTCCTTTCTTTCTCTCTCCTTCTCTTCTCCTCTCCTTTCTTTCTCTCCATATGGTCATGGCCAGTCTAATTTCTCTTTCCTATAATAAAATATCTCACGATTATGCATTGCATCCTTTTAACAACTAAGGTGAGCTGCAGCCACAGATATCAGCAGCAGAGAGACTCAGCAGCAGTGTTGGGACCCCAGACCCAAAAGGTTCTGGGAATCAAACCTAGATTCTGCATGGTCAGCAAGTGTTTTCAGCCTCTGTGGTATCTTTATAGACCCTAGTATAATAGTCTTAAAATATAGTTTTTTAATGTATTGGCTATGTATACACACTCATATAAATGTGTGTGTATGCATGCATTTATGTGAATATATACATTTCTTTTTCTTCACCCTGTAACTTAACTTTTCATTTTCTTAATAAAATCTTTTAAATGAAACAGAAGTCTTAATTTATTTATGCTTCCTTGTGCACTCTATTTAAGTCTTTCTGGCTCTAAGAGAAAAATATTTAAAAATACCATAAAGATGTTTTTCTGTTTTATTTAAAACTGACTTGTGTATGGTGTAAGGTAGGAATCAAGCTTCACTTTTTAAACCATATGTTGTGCAGCAATCTCTTCCAAACTGAATAATTTCTCCTTGTTTTAAAGATTTATTTTCTTCTTGAATATATATATATATATATATATATATATATATATATATATATACATACATACACACACACACACACACACACACACACACACACACGTAGGAGCAGGTATTGGAGGAGGCCAGAAGGGGGCACTGGAACCCTTGGAACCGTGGTTACAGGCAGATTACAGTAGCCTGATGTGGATGCTGGGAACTGAACTTAGGTCTATTGTAAGAGCTGTATATATGCATTCTTAACCACTGAGCCATCTCTCAGCCCCAATTTCCTCCAAATTACAAGTATCAAGAAGTCCCTGAAACTTACCAGGCTCACAAGGCCTCTCTCTCCTTAAGGTTATTAATGCTGAAGAGAGGAACTCTGACCTCCTGAGCTGCCAGTAAATTGTGCAAAGAGCTCCAGGGTGCTTGCTTTCATCAGTTATCACCCATATTGGGTGAGCTTTTGTAGATGCAGCTGCCTGTGGGTTGTCTGTGCTCTTGTAAGTAACCCTCACTATGCTCCTCTAAGTGACTCCAATAAACTCACTGGTTCTCTGAGTTGGACTTTGGTAGTATTGTTCCTTTGGTCTGTCACTTGGTCCTCTTTCTGGAATGAATATCAGGGATGAGTATCATGTTTCTCCAGAAAAAGTCTCATATAATATTGTTCTATTCTCTTGACCCAGAACGAGGTATTAACCAGACCATGTTTAATCCTATGCTGTTAACCACAGGACTGTGTATGTATTGATCTTGGACATACTTGAGAAGCAGTTTGTCTTGTTTAATCATGTTATATATGTGTACTTTTGTGAGTATGAACCTATGGGCATGACAACATGTATGTGATAGTCAGAGGACACCCCAGATGTTGGTTCTCAGAGGCCTTCCACCTTTTGTTTGAAATGGCATCTCTTGACTCTGGATTCTCACATGTAGTTAGTCTAATTGGTCCACGAGCTCCCAAGAATCACCTATTTAGCCTCTTTTTCACTATCATGAGGTCATACCACAAGGCCCATCTTTTTATGTGGATTCTGAGGATTCAAATTCAGGTTCTCATGCTTGCAAGGCAAGCACTTAAACCATCGACTCATCTCTCTCTACCCCTTCAACAAATATTTAGGACAATTGCTTATCTGCCATTGTGCTGAGGACTAGGGGTCGCAATAGAGAGTCATGGTCCCTACTCTAGCGGAGCTAATATCTCGAAGATGGAGAATGGAATAAACCATTAGCGTATATATTTGTTGGTAGTTGGTGTTGAAAGTGAGGTGTGGGTTATAGGAATCTCACCCGGTCTGTGAACCAGTTTGGTTATGAAAAGCTTTCCCTTTATCTATGCTGAGGTTGGGAGGATAAGAAGGGGTTATGCAAGTAAACAGGGAGGAGATTCCACATACAGGAAGAAGTAAGTCTTATCCAATGAAGTGGGAACTGAGAAAACAGATTGTTCTGGCTTTCTGTTGGTGTTGCTGACATAAAAAGCATAACTCTGACCTGAAAGGGAATATTAGAGGTTAATTCTAGCACCAAATAAAGCCAACCATGGTCAGGGAAGACAGATTTAGGTTATCTCAAACACTATGTTGCAATGTGGGCACAATTTCATGAAGTTTTATAGTAAAGAAAGTCACAAATCAAGGAGCTTTCTGGTACATTAGTGATGTGATGGACATTCTTGGTTGTCGACTTAACCCATCTGGAATTAATTAAAAACCAAGTGGTTGGGTTCATCTGTGAGGGATATTTTTCTTAATTAAATAATTTAAAGTGGGAAAATCCACTTTTAATCTAGATCTTTTAAGGTGTGAAGACTCACCTATAATCTGGGCCACACCTTCTGCTGGCAGCCTATATAAAGCATGTGGAAGAAGAAAGCTTGCTTTCTTTGCCTGATTACTTTTGCATGTCCATTCCTTCACTGGCATTGGAGCTGACTTCTTTGGGATTCCAATGTATACTGAAGACCAGCTAAGAAATCTAGTCTCATGGACTGAACAGATACTGGATTCTTGAACCTTGTAATCATACACACACACACACACACACACACACACACGCACGTGTGTGTGTGTGTGTGTGTGTGTGTGTATGTGTGCTGTTCCTCTAGAGAACCCTGACTAATACAGATGAATCTCTGTTATAGGTCTTAGATGCCATCTGATGACATTCTTAACAAAGGGTTGGGAAAGGAAGGAGACATTTGTGCTTTCTAAAAGGACTTAGAAATCTTCTTAAGGATCTTAGCTTACACACAGGTGGGTAATACATGGTTATTTAAAAGGTTAAAGGTAGTCCTAGATATTTGGCACTGGATCTGCAACAGTGTGACTTTCCATAAATTGAAATTGTAATCCATCAATTGACCATGTAGAATGATTAACATGGGCAACTGTTTTTGTTTTTCTGGGAATGGCAATTCATAGCACATAGCATACCACCCCAAGAATTTGTTGCTTGAAGCAACATTTAATTGGCATGAATCTGCGGTGTGGGTCAGACCCAGTGAAGATGGCTCAGGTCTGTCTACACCACTCTTTACCATCAAGGAGACAGAAAGGGTCAGGAAGAAGCCGCATCATCTGTTACAATTCAGCTTCAGAAGCCTCTCAGCGTTATTTCTGTAGAGCCTTGACAGCTGGGGCAGAGACTACAGAAATCAGGTTACCATGGAGAAGTATCAATGCTGTATCAACCTTAATGAAGACATAGTCATGTGATCATTTGGGGGAAATAAAGTGTATTCAGACATAAAGTATAACAGAACATGTATTAAAAGCATGGCTTGATATTTTATGGCCATCACCATCCATCTCTGACCATTTTCTCATACCACCATAGCATTTTGTTGCTTTGAGCATCAATATATTATTGCATTTTTGTAATCATTGGTAACATATCTTAAACCTGGGACCCATAGGTTTCCATATGCCATATACTTATAGTATATGATAGTACACATTGATTTTTATTATTTTATATGCTCTGTCTTTTAAACTAATTTGTCTTTGAGATAAAGAAGTGGTTTTTACATGTCTGTAATCCCAATGACTGCTCTACCCAAAGCATGTTCTCAATGGGTGTTTGTGTCTTTTAATATTGAATTGTAATTGCTTACTTGAGATTTTTTCCATCAGGTAAGTTTTCTGTCCTGTGTTGATTCAAATTCAGATTATGCGATCTATCTATAGCATATATTTTGCACTTAATGTCTCCAGGACCTGCTGACCTGGAGAATAGAAACATATCAAATCAGAAATGACTCCCCATAGAATCATGAACTGAGAGATAGGAGCTGAATTGTGTGAAAGGAAAATGCTGCCCAGCTTCAAACCCTCATGGACCTGTGGGGTCATGATCTGCGCCTCTCTCTCTTACGCGTAGAACAAAGCATGTGTTGAAGAAATGGTGTGTTATGGTTCTATTGCTGTGAGGAGACGCCATGATCAAGGCAACTTATAAAAAATAGCATTTAGTTGGGGGCCTGCTTAAGTTTTGGAGGGTAAGTTCATGACCATCGTGGTTAGCAGGCTTGACAGCAGGCAGGCATGACGCTGGACCAGTAGCTGAGAGCACATATCCTGATCCACAAGTTACAGGGGTATGGATGTATATATATACACAACTGGATACACACACACACTCACGCACACGCACGCACACACACATCATATCGATCTATCGATCTATCTATCTATCTATCTATCTATCTATCTATCTATCTATCCATCCATCCATCCACTGGCCTCTGGGCTTTTGAGTTTCAATAAATGAGGACCAAGCATTCAAGCATACGAGTCTATGGGACCCACTCTCATTCAAACCACCATAGTTGGCAAAGCTATTGAGAGGCTTGCTGCTCTTTCACAGGACCAGGGTTTGGCTCTCAGTACCCACACCACTCTGGAACTACTGTTCTAGGGCTTACAACACCATCTTCTGCCCTCCATGTGTAATGTAACATGGAGAAGCAGGCACACACATATTACATATAAACAAAACTTTAAAAATTTAAATGCAGGGCCTACAACAGCAGCACAGGGTTGCTGGAAAATGAAAAAGAAGTTAAAAGACAAAGATGCTTTAAAAGGGAGCAAAAATGCTAATGCATGTCAAATATTGGTATAAAAGAGTTGCATATAGGCTACAGGAGTTCTTATTAGTGATAAAAGGATAAAGTATTTGGTTTTTAAATATCTATCAAAAATGACTGCTTGACAAAATAACTCAACGCTATAATATTAAATTATGAGGCTTCCTGTTTACATTTTTTAAGGAAACATTTTTATTGAAGTATTATTCAAATGCATTTTGAAATACACGAATTTATAATTATATAATTAACAAGATCACACTCACTGCTCTGCGTAAATCAGGGTGTATCTATGATTTGCTGCCAGGAATTTAAAAAAAGTCTTTAACTGATTGACAGGGATATTGTTATCTACTGTTTAGGATAAAAGATTTAAAAGATTCAGAGTTTTTCCTTAAAGTGGGCCCGTTGTAAAAGCGAGAAGCATGCCAATTCTATTCAGCAAATGTTTTAGTAGCTCCTGTGGTTTCAAAGGCACAGTGTTGGCTACGGAGGGTGAGATGAATAACCGCTGGTACTGGAAGGAAGCAAGATCTGAACCCAGTAGAAAGAGAAATGGGACGTCACGGTGTAGGAAAGCAAAATGAAGGAAGAACCCAGTAGAGTTTAAAATAATTTAATTTTGCCTGCCTGAGGTTTTTTTTTTTCTTTTCTTTTCTTTTAATTCTGTATTGGATGCCCTTTCCGCGTGTGCTAGGTTCTTATTGGCATAGAATCTTCGACCCTGTGAAATCTTTTTCATTCCCCATTTCTTCTTTTCCTCGCCGACTCGATCTCTCCAGCCGCCAGCACTGCTTTTGGAACAGTATCTATTGTGTGGGTGGCAGAACGCGGAGAAGTTATTTCTGTTCTAATTATGAGCACTGTTTTCGTAAGGAAAAAGGAGGGGGTAATAAGGCAGATCTGAGGCTGAGCCGCTTGCTCAGCGAGGATGCTCCGTGGAGGCGTTACTAAGGTTACTAGAGAGAGGACCGCAGGTGACAGGCAGGGTTTTTTCTATAGCAAGAGACATTTTTCCAATGAAGGACGTGGGCTGGGCAGGGCCACATTGGACGACCTGTTGGATTCCCTAGAGGGGAAAGGAGATGGCCTCAAGGAAAAATGAGGGACCAAAGCAGGGTGCCTCCGCTTCCTCTTCCGGGCCTTTTCTTCCGTTGTCCTTGTTTACCCCGAGCCATTCTGGCTGCAGCACACCGTTGGCTCGCCGGAGAACGGTGCCTTGTAGATGTGGCACGGCTCTGAGCCGGGCCGGAAGCGGTTCCCAGCCGGTACCCGTAGGGCCAGGCGTGCAGCGGGCGGTGGCTGTGGCGCGGGCGGCGGCGCTGCGTGGCTCTGGAGGACCGGCGCGGATCTGCAGCGGCTCGCTGAGGCCGTGGGTCGTCGCTGCAGCTGTCAGGACTCTTGGGGCGAACTTGCCAAACAGAGAGGAGCGGAAGGGAAGGGGTGTGTAAGGAGGGCCGTGGGCGGGTTTGATATCAGAGAGGACTTTGAAACTGGTTCCTCTTAGTAGTTGATTCTAATGTATATTTTGACAGATTCGGGAGGCAGCAGATGTCTCATTCTCGAGATTTTCTTAACTCTAGTCGATTGGTAGCACGATTTGAGTGAGAGCTTTTGAGTGAAGCTACTGAGTTTAAGATTGCTCAAGGTGATGGATGAATCTGCCAGAGGAAAAAGAAACGGGGAGTCGGAGCAGGGAAGTGGTGTTGGGGATGAGGGATCAAGATGATCTACAAGTTCGTATTTACAGGTTTTGCTGTACTAGATACCCTTCCCAAACTCTTTAAGATTGATGTCTTACTCCTGCGAGGTCCGGACTTCTTTACATAACCTTTATGTTAATCTTTACGTAAGTGGGGAAGCCAAAAAAAGCATATGTGCCAGCCAGACCTTAGATTTTGCAAAGCTCCAGGCTCCACACTACGGCTTTCCACCATCAAAATATGAAGCAATTGGGGATATAGGATTAGGGGATAGTATAATTTGAACAGCCGTGAAAAGATGTACTAAAAGGTGTGAATTCTAGGTGTATAAGACAATGATAGATGTCAGTCAAGGAAGGTGGCAACTGGCGCCTGCAAACCTAGGTCTCCAAGCTTGACTGTCATCTTCTCTTTAGCGTTTGGTGGGATAGGGAAGAGAGGTATATACACACACAAGTTTGAAAATGGAGTTACAGACTCACAGAATTTAATGATTTGACATAGCTACCTTATTTAACAGATGGAATGACATAAAGAAGGTAGTCGAGAATGGAAACACTGGCTGTCCTAGCTGTACTTGCCAACACAAATGCTAAAGTTAAAGTTTATGTCTCCTTACCTGGACTGGTTCCTTTCACCTGGAGAGATTGCAACCCACCCTTTCCCCTATGAATGTGTGTTACAAATTCTGTGCACTTGCTGACACAAATACCAAAGCTAAAAAATAGTATCACTTGACCTGGACTGGCTCCTTTCAGCTGTAGGAGTTAAATATTGGTGACATACAATAGTGAAATCATCTATACCCTTACTCATGTGTGTTCCAAACTCTGTGTAATGCTGAAATCAAATGCCTTTTCAGACACCACTGAGTGACAGCTGAAACTTTTCAGCAATTCCAAGAATATCTGTCTGAAAATAATAAAACTGACTAAGTCTAGGGGTAAGGAGACCTCAGACAAAACTCATACTTAAAAATTAAGGGAAAACTTTTAATCAGTTGATAATGTACTGTTTACAAACACTAATTCTGGCAAGTTGTGCCTAATATTCCCAAGAGATTGTTGAAACTGGGTCCTTAAGAATCAAGTAGATTAGTTTAACTACATTTTCATTCCTGAAATGCAAGTCCTTATTTTTAACTTGAAAAATCATAAGCTTTATAAAGTGCTTATCACTGTGTCTTTGACAAAGTAATAATATAGTCATTTATTGCTTAACAAGACTTAAATACATCTTGCAACTTCTGCATTGTTGAAATATCACAGAGTATGCTGACACAGTAGTACAGCCATCAAACACCTATACTACAGACAGCCCCCACACTAGTATTTTTCTAGACTATGAACCTATATAGCATGTCATTGTAATTATTACTATAGATAAGTATAATGGTGTTTGCACAGTTAGGCATAGCTACACATGTAAAAGATATAATTGGAGTCCTAGGCAATAATTTCTATTTCTCCCCAGTGGTCTGTCACTGACTGAAACATCTCTAGGGAGTGTGGGGTGTGTAACAGAAATGAAAGTGATGCATTGCTGCTCCTCGCATAGAGTCACTTTGCAGCATCTAGGTTTCACTGGAAGGCCAATGATTAATGTCCTTGTTCCCTTAACAGCAATTAAAGGTAGAAAACATTTGTGCATTTCTGAAGTATCTGTCCATTTATTTCAAAGGGAGTGTTAGGTGGCTGCATAGTGCATAGACAGCGACCTGCCTGCCATGACCTGTTTAAGATCACTTAACTTTCAGTCTTGTGCTTCCTGAGTGTTTGGCAGCTCAGGTCCGCACAACTGTCTTTGCATTCCTTTGCAGATGCACGGGCATGGAGACTATGACTCTGATTTTAGTGACGATGAGCAAGGTGGAAGATCCAGCAAAAAGAGGAAGAAGTAAGTCTTTTGATCCATAGTTCACATTGTTTCTAGATGGACATGAAGTGTAAATAAATAATATGGGACGAGTTTGGATTGACTTTGCATATGGAAACAACTGCTGTAGCAAGTGAGGTTTTTTATTCATTACATTGTAATAAATGGATTTCAATTTGGAGATAGTTGTAGGAAAAATGAAGTTTTATTGTGAAGGAGTATTGAAAGGGATAGAGGGGAAAGGAGAGATTTCCCTATTGCATGGTGGTCTGTTTTTGTTGGCTTGTTTTCATTTGATAAGACTGTGTGCCTACAAATGTCACAGCTTAAAGGAGTCTTAGTTGCTAGTGCTTGTCTCCCCAGTGAGGTGCGTGTGGAGGATGAGTTGTAAGTCAGAACAGTTGTCATGTTTACTTGAATGAGTAGTACAATCAGAGTACCAAGATCCTCTAGCATACAATGCCTGGGCCTCAAAAGGAGGACACAATCTTTTGTTGTCATTTTGTTTCCTGAGACAGTTTTATTATGTAGTTCAGGCTGGCCTGGAATTCCCTGTATAGCCCAGGCTGTCGTAAGATACAATCTTTTTGTTTAGCTATGAAAGTGCTGAGATTCCAGATATGAACTGCCATGTCCAGCTAGAGGTTACATCTTCTCCATATTGCTGTGTTTAGGGGCATTGTTCTTTGCTTTCAGTACTTAGAAATTTCATGTTATGTAGTAACATAGGAGTGCTTGATTCATAGTAGCAGAACTTAGAGAAATTGGTTTGTATTCCATAGAGACTAATGTGCTATCACTAACTAGGACTGAACATTTTATAAGATGGTCAGTCTTTATCAATAACAAAAGAATAGTAATAATTATAACATATTATAACAATGTATGTATTTTAGATTTCTTTCTTTTTTTTAAAAGGATTTACTTGTGTTATTTATATGAGTACACTGTAGCTGTCTTCAGACACACCAGAAAAGGGCATTGGATCCCATTACAGATGGTTGTGAGCCACCATGTGGTTGCTGGAAATTGAACTCAGGACCTCTGGAAGAGCAGTCAGTGCTCTTAACTGCTGAGCCATCTCTTCAACCCTGGTTTTTTGTTTTGTGGTTTTTTTTTTTTAATAGATTTTCATTAAGAAACATTACTTTCTGATCTGGGGATGTAACTAAGTTAGTAGAATGCTTGCCTAGGATATATGAAGCCCTATTCAGTCTCCAGTGCTGTGTAAAACAAAGAAAAGTGGCACATGCCCTTTAGAGGTAGATGAAGGAGCACCAGAAATTCAAGTTTATCCTTGGTTGCATAGTGGCTTCTGGGCCATCCTGGGCTAGTAAGGATCCTCCCTCAAAAGAAATGGTTTCTGGATAGAATTTGAGCAGATTTAGTTGGGTACTGTGGTCTAGGGTTCTATTTATCTATATCAGTAAGGCTGATCATTTGTGGTCAGTGTCCTCTATAGTCAAACTTCCCTTTCCAAGTATTTTACCTGTTAAGTTTTCATTACCCTTACTTCACAGGTAAATAACTTAGGGTGGCAAATGATCGAGTCAGGAACTGAAGTTAGTGCTAGTTAGAACTAGCCATTTTATTTTATCTTTTCCATTTTATAAGTATTAAATAAAATTAAGAAACAAAATGTTTCATTAAAGATCAGAGACTCTTTTAGGGTTAAATTCTTATTTCATGTTAGTTACTTTCCTAGTTGTGAACCTGTTGCCTGACAAGAAGAAACTGAAAGATTTGTTTTGGGTCAAGATTTAAGAAGGAGTATAGAGAAAAGGAGTAAGGCATGGAGGCAGGAGCATGAAGTAACTGCACACATTGTGTCTACAGTCAGGAAGCCAAGAGCAGATGTTATAAAACAGTCAGTCCATCTGCAGTGATCCACTTCCTCCAGCAAGGCTCCGCCTTCCTGAGACAGCTGAGATAGAGGTCACTGTTAGAACACCTGCTGAGCTGTCACGAACATGGGAAGAATTAGACAGCATCCTTCAAGAAAGATTAACGTTTAACACCTTTTCTTTTTACTACACTAGGACAGTCGAAGATGAGTTGCTGCTTACAAAACCATTTCAAAAAGAAAGACATGGAAAGGTGGCCCATAAACAAGTTGCCGCAGACTTGCTGGACAGGTTGGTGTTTTGGTGTTATGATGGTCTTTGGGTTAAGCTGTTTTATAATCTTAGAACCTGTGGATTTGATTATGTTAATAAAATATGGACATTTGAATTTACATAAACTTTTCTTTTTTAAACAGAGAAGAAGCAAGAAATAGAAGATTTCATCTCATAGCTATGGATGCTGTATCCTTTTTATAGTTCTGTTTTTATAGCTAATAGAGTATTTTGTTAGTCATGTTTTCTAACTTTTAAAAATCAAAATCTTGTCAAGTTAAGTAGACTAGCTTTATTTTTACAGGTTAGTAATTATTGATATAGAAATCTACCATTTGTATTTTCAGGTGTAATTCTCTTCTACTAATATATGGAGGAAAAATTAGAGGTAAAAATAATGAAGTAAATACTAGTTGTGGTCTACAAACAGACTTAAAAAGCCAGGAATGTACAAGTGTTCCGGCATGTTCTTGGCAGGCTCCCAGCATCCCCTTCTGTTCTTGTCTTCTTAAGTATCATTTTAATTCATTCCCTTCCTACCTGGCTCTTGGCTATTTTAAATTTTCTGCAAAACTTCTGTTTTAAAATTAAGTCTGTGTAAGTGCTATCTCTATGCCTGCTGTTACTCTGATCCCCGGGTATGACTGGAGACTTAAGCTGTAAGTCAGACTGTCATGCACTGTACCCTGACATCAAGCTACTCAGGATGTTAGAGAACAGGAGAGGCCAGGCAAGACCTGAATGTTCACTCCCAGGTCAGGACTGAAGAAAGTAAGCACCATACTAAAGTCATCTGACACATTTTTAGTTCATCCCTTTCCTTTAAGTTATTGTGTTTTAGATTTTCTTTTAATCTCTCTTACCTCCTAACCCATTGGAAGCTTATCTTAGCTTAATGGTCTTATCTCCCATAAACATCTATACATATATTCTCCCTTCTCTGACACTTTCATTGAGGGTAGTAGCACACCTAGTGAAAATAAAATATAGTTGCTATTTTTCTGCCATGCATGGTAGAGGACCCCATTTTTTTTGGGGGGGCATATGTTTAGCTACAGTGGAGTAGTCACTATGTGTACTGGCTGGTTTTGTGTGCCAGCTTGACATAGGCTAGAGTTATCACAGAGAAGGGAGCTTCAATTGGGGAAATGCCTCCATGACATCCAGCTGTGGGACATTTTCTCAATTAGTGATCAAGGGGGTAGGGCCCCTTGTGGGTGGTGCCATCCTTGGGCTGGAAGTCTTGGGTTCTATAAGAGAGCAGACTGAGCAAGCCAGAGGAAGCAAACCAGTAAGGAACATCCCTCCATGGCCTCTGCATCAGCTCCTGCTTCCTGACCAGCTTGAGTTCCAGTCCTGACTTCCTTTGGTGATCAACATCAATGTGGGAGTAAGTTGAATAAACCCTTTCCTCCCCAACTTGCTTCTTGGTCATGATGTTTGTGCAGGAATAGAAACCCTGACTAAGACACTATGTTAAAAGTTAGTGATTTTGCTAGGTGTGGTGGTTCACACCTTCAATTCCAGCATTAAGAAGGCAGAGGGTAGCAGATCTCTGAATTTGAGGCCAGCATGGTCTACATAGTGAGCTCCAAGCCTGCTAAGGCTACATAGTATGACTCTATCTCAAAAAACAAAACCAAAACCAAAACAAAACCAACCAAACAAAAAAAATCCAATAACCAAAAAGTTAGTGGCTGTCTTAGTTAAGGTTTCATAGTGAAGGGACAACATGACCAAGGCAACTCTTATAAAGGGAAACATTTAATTGTGGCTGGCTTATACTGACAGGTTTAGTCCATCATCATCACAGTAGGAAGCATGGCAGCATGCAGGCAGACATGGTGCTGGAGGAGCTGGGAGTTCTACATCTGGATCCGCAGGCCTCCCACAAGCAACCAGGAGGAGACTATCTTCCAGACTGGACCCAGCTTGAGATAGAGACTTCAAAGCCCACCTACACAGTGACACACCTTGTCCAACAAGGCTACACCTCTTAATAGTGCCATTCCTGTGGTCAGGCATTCAAACACATGAGTATATGGAGGCCATACCTATTCAATCCACCATAGGAATCCTCTAGAGTTACTCTTGGCTTTTCAGTAAGGGAAAGCAGGCTGTTGTAGTTGTTTCAGTCTGTGCCTACTGGTGTTTTCAAGTTGCTAGCCTCACTGCCAAGTCTGGGGAAGATGAGGCAAAAAAAAAAAGTCTGGGGAATGAATGTAGTTCAGTACAAGGACAATTCCTGGTGTGCCTTTTAATCACCGTCTTTCACAGGCTTGTATTTGTTTTTATATATAATGCCCAAAGTGGGACTTGTTAGTTTAAGGAGTAGGGAGGAGGAATAGGTTTTTGTCTACTCTTTCTCCTAGAAGCCAAGCTCCTGCTGCTTTGTTTTGCTCAAGGAGAGGTTGTGTTAACCACAGCCCAGCCCTGCCTGTTGCCTTTGACTGCCCCATGTTACACTAGCAGAGCAGAGCAGTGACACAGAAACCACTAGACTACTAAGCCTGCAAAATTTGTCATCTAGCTCCTTACAGAAAAAGTTTTAATAGCATGCCTATTTAGTGGTAGTTGGAGAGTTTGAACCCAGTCCTTGAGGTATTCGGGGTGCCTCCCGCCTCAATTTGATGTTCTTATTAAGTACTCTATTAGAATACACTGCGATCAGTGAAATTATTATGCCTGTAAGAATGTGGTCACTGAAGTTGAAACAGCTCAGTTTGCATGTGCTTGAGGATGGAGAGTGCTGCCAAGGTTTTAAAACGAACATTAAATATTCATACAGTTATTTTGCATGAAAAATATACATAGTTGTGTAGATTTTCTGAATATTAAAAAGAAAAGAAAAAAATCTTACTGTGATTGATTGATTGATTGATTGATTTTCTCTTTCCTTTTTCTTCTTCTTTTTTTTTTTTTTTTGAGACACACTCTTACCCTGAAGCCCAGGCTGGCCAGGAACTCTTGTTGCTCCTCCTGCCTCGGTCTCTTGAGTGCTGATGTGCTAGGTGTGAGCCACCACACCTCCTCTCTGACTTCTTGTTTGTGTTTTGTTTTTGAAACCTTAATGTTC
>JADRCC010571773.1:0-30429 GCA_019843855.1 Hylomyscus alleni
GGGTCCCCAACAGTGATAGACAGTGGGGAGTCCTGAGACTGAGTTTTCTTCCTCTTGGTCAGGGTCATCTTCAACTGCTAACAGGTGTGTGGTGGATCGATTCTGCAATCCTGTTGACCTTCAGGGCAGTGGGTGTGGTAACATAGAGGATTTTTGGTTTTGTTGTAATATATATATATATATATATACATATATATATATTCCAGATTTTATTCCCACCCCTCCAACTGTTCCGCTTCCCACACCTCCTTCCAACCCCCTGCCTCCACAAGGATGTCCTCACCCTCCGACCCCCATCCTGCTTGACCTCTAAACTCCCTGGGGCCCCATCTCCTGAGGGTTAGTTGCATTATCTCTGATTTAACACAGTCCTCTGCTATATATGTTTTGGGGGTCTCATATTAGCTGGTGTTTGCTGCCTGGCTGGTGGTCCAGTTCTTTGAGAGATCTCAAGGATCCAGGTTAAGTGAAACTGTTGGTCCTCCTACAGGGTTGCCCTCTTCAGCTTCTTTCAGCCTTAAGGAGGCTAATGACCACTGGATGGAGGGGGACCTGTCTCATAGAGAACATGAAGTTTAGGACAAACATGTTTAAGCCCATTGGTTTTCCAGAAGCCATTTGTTTCAAATGCCTCCTCCAGTCCTCTGGCTTGGCCGTGACTGCCAACACAGTTTCTTTGCCAGATTGAGAGTCTGTTGCTTTCTCTTGGAGACTCTTCTCCTAGTTCCTGAACCCTCTGGAGGTTTTTTTTGGTTGGTTTGGTTTGGTTTTTTGTTTTGTTTTGTTTTGTTGTTTTTTTGGTTGTTGCTTTTTCTTTTTGTTTTTTCCTTCTTAATATCTGGTGCTGCCTGACTGATAAAGGCTAAAGCTATTGCTATTTTTGCTCATCTTTGGCCAAATCAGTGGCTATCTCACAGGCACTTTGAGACCCGACAACAGAGACTAGTGGATTTAACAGTCTCTCCTTATCTTTAGTGGTATTGAAATCTGGGGGCGTTAAAGGTGAGTTCCTCTGTGGTGCCAGGTGCTGGTTTCCTGTCCTCTGTCTGTGGTAAAGAGAACCTGCCAGGAACTGTTGGCAATCATCTCAAGTGGGCTGGTTGATGAAGAGGACTGTCTCCAAGAGATTAAGCCAGGAGGACCGGTCCTATCAATGCGGTGACACAAGATCCATGGAAGACATGATGGTTGGAGGGAGTAGAAACAGGACTCCAAGGACTGTGAGAGGAGCTTGGCTGGGCTTGCCTATAGAGTTAGCTGTGCCACATTTGTTGGTCTAAAGTCTTTGCTGATTTTCGCTTCTCTGAGGCACAGGCCAGAACATTTCCTGGAATTCCTGTTAGTGCTGGTGCTTCCTGCTGACTTGTGCCAATTTGTCTGAGACCTGACTGTTCCTGCTAGGTTGTGCCTCTGCTGCTGCTATCCAGACACTACTAAACTGGACTGTTGGTGTATCTGTGAAGTGTTTGCCAGTGGATGGAACTGCTGCTGCTTACCTGTGAACTGAATTGCTGGTTTCTTGACAAGGAAGATGGGATCTGCTCACAAGATTCATTTCTAAACAGGTCCACTTCCCGGGTGTTCTTTCTTTTCCACTCCATCTGGTGGGTGGTGATCTAGAAGTGAGGTTAAAGTATTTACGAACCATCATTAAAAGTAGGCTTTGAAAAAATTAGTTACATGTACCTAGTCTTGCAGTGACTTGCGATGCCAGGGTAGATTGGTTCCCTGGGGGAGTGGGGGGTGGCGGGGTTGAGATGTACAGTGAATAAATAAGTTAATACAAAAATAATTTAGAAAAGGATATAGCTGTATAGTACTGCAAATATCTTAAAGGCTTTGATAGATAATTTGATACAATATTTTTGATGATAATTGATGCAAAAGTCTTTCAACAAACACAGTCAATTCTTTTAGGAGAAATTAGTATTCTGTTCATTTCATAGAAAGAATCAATTACTTGGTTCCACTGATTCTAAGTTTAGTATATTTTTTATATTCTTACATTTCTAAAGGAGGAATTTATCTTATCAGCATAAAGAAATAATGTATGATGTTTGACAGTCATTTAAAAAATATTGTAATGTGAAATAATGGATCTTTGCTAGGATATCATGAAATGCTGATTATGTATTTTCCCCAGAATGGGCAGTGAATTTTAAAGGACTTTAACTCATTGAAATAATATATTTTGCATAAATAAATATCAGAACCTTCTGTCTATGTATAAAGTCTGTCCTTTTTACACAGCTGGATGAGGGTGAATAGTGATAAAATATTAGAATAACAAACTACATTTAACAGTGACTAGGGATGCACAATGCAGTGGTAAAATATATGTGCTTTGGCCTCTGATCTTAAATAAAAATCATGCAAATACATAGACTAACATTTGCAATGCAAGAACAAACAGTAACTAGTTACTGTCTATAATTTATCTTGTACTCTGACAGTCATTTCACATAATTGACTCTATTTCACTTTTCCTATCTTTGGTGAGACTCATAAATTATCTGACTCCAAGATGACATTTAGATGGTAATCCATTAAATAGCCAAGTTAACACAGGGGAAAGTTTTCCATGTCTGTGTGTGGGGCAGGGAGTGGGGTTTGGAAACCACATCTGGACTCTGACAATGGTGACACTCTCCTTCTTCTTGATGATAGGATGTCTATTCCTGCAGACCACCAGCATGAATTACCAATACAGGGGAAAACATTACATTTATTCTCATAATGAATTTGTAAAACATTTGTATCAATAATTTCATGGTTAGATTCTGTCACTTATAGCAACAAAAACATTTAGAGCAGCAGAGGGCCATACAGAGAGACATGTTACTAGTTTTTATTGTACACATTTTAACTTCTTAAAAATATTCTGCAAAGTAACAGATACCCAATCTTTATTCCTCTTTCTGAACTTGGTGAAAAGCCCAAAGTTAACTTGAAAGTATCTATTAAAGCAAACCATGAGCCTGCTGATACATAATCTAAGAAAAGTTTTAGCAGAGCATCAAATTACATTGGCTACTCATCATATTTAAAGGTGGTAGGGTGCTAACTCTGGGGAGCAGCAGTCAGTTGTAAATTTGACATATTTACTTGATATCTTTTGTTCGAAAAATATTGCTAAAATTTAACTTGATTTCACAAAATTAAAACCCTATTAATTACTGAGTAGACAATAGAGAAGTCATAGTCTGTTAAGGTTTTGCCATATTTAAAAAATTACAGTATGAGTTTCTATGCTGAAAGTGTATACCTCATATTATGTGTTATAACAAAGTGAATCAACATATCTATACAGACAATTCTTGATGAAGCACCATTTGTGTAACACTTCCACATGGTATTAGGTTCCTGAAAACTACCTGCTACATTTAATAGCCTAATTTTTTTTTATGTTCCTATATGACTTTTGGATAATGAGCACCTTCTTTAACATCTGCATGTAGACCAGTCTAGTTGATACTGCTTTTACTGAATTCCAAAACACAAAATGGTGATGTAAGCTTGTATAAAAAGAAGTTAAGAAGAAACACTTTTGAAATATTTACAAGTGACTAACATGTACACTTCAGTTGGCTGCAGTGTTTATTCATCTAGAGGGAAACCTACAGCACAGTCCCTATTAAAATTTCCATTGAGAGCCTTATATATTAGTCACAAGTAAATTCTATAATTTTGTATACCTAAACTGTCTTGAATATCTATTATAAATAGATAGACTGTAAAAATTAACAGCATTTATGAAGGGTAGAAGTCCCAAAATAATAACCTCTTATTGTAATGACTGGGTAGAAAAGAAAATCTTAAATTACTATGCTAAAAGAGTGAAAGTGAAAAATCAATCAATGAAAAATAAGCAAAGTCAGTGAGTGCTCGGGAGGCGGTGTGCACTCTCCTTCTGTGATGTATGTGGCAGCTACAGTGCAGACTGTGCCTTCACAGGCAGATTCCACTATCTATACCACATCTCAGCTTCTGAGATCACAGGCCGTGACTGGGATTTGGATTATCTGGCTCTCCAACCAAAACTGGAGGTGTGCATGCACATAGCAATGAGGAACTGTGAGCCACCATAGACACGCAGTTAGGACCATAACACAAAAATGCCCAGAGTTGTTGCAGAGAGTGCTTGCCCCATGGTACAATCATCCTTTCTGTTTGGTTTATACAATATTTCATCTTCTTACTATTACCATCAGACATAATGTACACTCTCAGCCTTCCAGGATGTTAGACAAAGGGCTGACACCAAATCACCTCAAGTTCTGGACACAGATTTATTTGTTTGGGGGTGGCAATGAATGGTGAATCTAGGAATAGTTGGACTTTAGAAATTCCTTCTATTCTCAACCTGAAATCTGGTGGGATGGGGGGAGAAAACAGTGGGAAAATGGCTGGAAATAGGGGCCATTTGGAAGACAGGAGGAAACATAGTGTAATGGTGAAATTCCATGGAATCTCTAAGAGTAACCCTAGAAAAGATTCCTAGTAATGGGGATACGGAGCCTGAACTGCCAGACAAGGCCTCAAGTGGAGGGACTCCAGCCACAAAATCTTCAACCTATAGTTTGTTCTGCCTGCAGAGTGTACTAGGACTGGAGCTCACAAGAATCATCAATCATCAAAGAGTGCAGAGTCTTCATTCAACAACTGATGGGAGCAGATGCAGAGCCCCATGGTCAAACATGGCGGTGGAGCTTGGGTAGTCTTGCTGAAGATGGGGAGAAAGGACTGGAGGAACCAGAAGGCTCATGGACATACCAAGAGAAAATGTCCTATAGAATCAATTGCCTGGGACTCATGGGAATTCAAAAGATCATGAAACCTGTAGGGATTTCACCCAGGTCCTCTACATATAAGCTATGTCTGAGTAGCTTGGTGTTTCTGCAGAAATCCCAATAA
Source organism: Hylomyscus alleni (assembly GCA_019843855.1). Lineage (NCBI taxonomy): Eukaryota > Metazoa > Chordata > Mammalia > Rodentia > Muridae > Hylomyscus > Hylomyscus alleni. Next base: position 4,915 of record JADRCC010571773.1, read on the forward strand.
TTAAATAGGAAGCTGTCTCTGATTCTTTTGTCTACTTATAGGAACCTTTCCCCCCTAATGGGTTGCCTTGTCCGGGCCTTGATGTATGTGCCTGTTCTTATTGTAGCTTGTTAGGTTTTTATGAAGTGCTAGGCCTGCTCTTTTCATAGGGGAGGCAGGGAGGATGTAGATCTGGGGTAGACCGGAAGCAGAGGATGGGAACGGTTTGTATAGGAGGGGAAACTGTGGTGGGAAAACTGAGTTTGGAATGTAACATGAGAGAGTAATTTTTAAAAGATTGATAACATGAATGTGTTGGGGTGGGATTCAGGAAGAGACAGAGAGAGGAGATAACAAAATGTGATCAAATACATTGTATACATGTATGAAATTTTCACATGAATCAATAAAAATCTTTTAAATAAAAAGAAATTTATCAATGCTGCCAATATCTGCCCTATACTCCCAAGTCATTGAATGAGAATCTCTGTGGGAGAATCCTGAGCTCCTGCATTTTCCACACCTCCCTCTAAATGTTCTCCTGGAAATAATATTCATACCAATATATTTCCTATTGTGGAGAAAAGCACATATTTTCTTCTTTTACTTTTTTATTTTGGCTATCTCCTTTCTTGTCTTCCAGGTGGGAGTGGAACCCAGAGCCTCATCCACAATATCTAAGCTCGAGACCACTGAGCATCAGCCAAGAGCTCTGCCCTTTTAACCTTAGTTCTTAAAGTTCAAAGTAGATAATATTATATCCCTATATTGCTAGATCCATCAGTGTAACCTTAACTATGTCTTAGCTGAGCAATAACTGTACCCTTGAAGAAGCCTTATATCTGGTTTCCTTGTACCAGAGTTCATCTACAGGCCTTAGTTTCATTATAGAAACCAACTGGTCCTTGAAAAGCTGTACATGGTTTTCTTAATAGCTTCTCCTAACATTCAGAATGAAAGGACAGTTCTTTAACTCTGGGCTATAGGACCTTGATAATCCTTGCCCTTCAATGACCATATGGCCTTCACTTCTGAGACCCAGTTCTTCAACATTCCTTTCTAGTCATCAGCTACCTACCTTTTTGTTCTGTACACATCATAAACCTATGTGCTATGGGACATTTTCCACTCCTTCATCACTGCTTTAATTTTTTCTTACCTTTGGTAGCTTGTTTGCTTTCGAGCACTCACAGAGCATACAGGATTGGTAAAGAAATGACACTTTACTATAATATAGAACAGCAATTTTCTTCCTTATGAACATCTCTGACTTCTTTAGTTTCTTCTAGAGTATCTAATACTACCTAACCTCTATCAGATACACCCCAGGAGACATTTATTATCACTAGGATGTGTGACAGTGACTGATACAGAGGAAACATACAATTTGTTAAATGGATGAATGAACGAGACAGTGACCATATAATAAGCATAGTCATACAACCAAGAAGGAGGATTGATAAATGGGATTTTTGATTCCTCAATGAAACACTGGGGCAATATTGAATAAATATGTGAGTTCTCAGAGCAATGACCAGGCAGAGTCATAGTCATCTTCTAAGTAATTCATATATTTAGTGAATGAAACTTGGTCCTTTCTAGAAACTTCCCAGAGGCACTGAAGTAGAACTGCCTGTACTGAACACCTACCTGCTAATGACAGGACAGCCCCAGGAGTCAGGTGTTCAGCTCTCCTTAAAGGAATTGAGAAGAATGAGAAATACACTGCACAGAAATAAAGAATTGGTAATCAGTTGATTAACTTGGACTTATTCACTATGAGCTCTAAAGACATAAATGAGGTAGATGATGACTTGCAGAAAGGAGACTTGTTAAGCTAAACAAAAGAGGTAACAGAGCAAGGATCTTACTAGAGTTTTTATCTGGAAGAATTTTATAAGCCATGACATATGGGGGAAAATCTTTCCACCAGGTGTCAATTTAAAGCGCATTGGATAGCAGCATTTTATTCAACAATCACAGCTTTCCGACAATTGGCTAATCTCTTGAGATGGATGCTGAAAGCTGCATTACTCCAGACTGTCAACTGGGACTCAGCATCTGAATATAAAGTGGTGTGTGCTTCAGGATTTCTCTAGCAGAAGGAATGAAGATTGCTCTCTTGTGTGAGAGTCTCTGGAATTTACAAGCACAGCTCCTAAAAGAATATTATAATAAAAAATAGCTCATTTTATAAACAACACAAGAAAGAATTTCAGTGGGAAATGTTTGTTATATTAAACAGTCACATTTTTATTTATTTATTTATTTATTTATTTATTTATTTATTTATTGCTACAAAAATTCCTCCACTCAGAAAATACAGAATATCTCCTCACACAATGATGGCTATCTTATCAAATCAGCCAGAGGTCAGCTCTAGAAACTGAAGAAAATTTAAGAGTTTAACTTCTTATGGAGAAAACAGGGAAAGTAAAGTGGTTTGCTCTAAGTATATTTGAAGACACAGGTCCATAATATTAGCTGCTTGAAGACTGATGATAGAGTATTACAAATTCAAGCCTTGCTTTTGGTCAACAGAGTGAGTTTACAGACAAGTCCAGCAACTTAATGAGACCATGTTGCAATTTAAAAAGGAAAAAGGGCCAAGAGCATAGGTATGTAGTAGAACATTTGCGTAGAACATATGAGGCTCTGGATACACACACACACACACACACACACACACACACACTCACATACACACACACTCACATACATACCCACACACACACACTTTCACACATATACAAAATCAAACACACTCATACACATAAACACATTCACACACATACATATACACTCACACACTCACATAGACACACACACACATATACACAGACTCACACACACATACACTATATACACACATATACACACACTAACACACATGCTCACTCTCACACACACATGCATGTACATATACATACACACATAAACACATTCACACACATGCATACACATTCACACACTCATACACACACACACACACACACTCACATACATCCCTCTACAAAAATAATCTTATTTTATAACAAATGTGTTTTGTTACTGCCACATACCAGAAAATGAACTTGAAATTTCTTGTGTGTGTGTGTGTGTGTGGGTGTTCTTTTTAAACTGAGCTGCTTTGCATTTAATTTAAGAGATAGTGATGGCTTGGGCATAGGGACATTTAATATAGGTAGGAACAAGTAACCAGATTCTCTGTTTTGAAGGTACAACAAAGAATGTGTTGATGGCTAGGGGCCGTATGAAAAGAGTCTCAAGTCTTGGATGACTCTCACTCTTCAGTAGACCAGGCCTTTAGCTGTGTCACAAAAACATCTTTAGCTTGTGAATTGAATAAAAAAAAAAAGATTTTACATTTTTTTCTATCAGGTTATTGGCTATGGGTTATGTCTGTGGAAATGATTATGTCCCAGTTTCCACATAAATGTGTTATTGGTGTAACTCCAAAGCCTAAGTTGGGCAAAAACGTTACCCCTCGAAACTGGTTCACTCCTTAGTCTGTAGAACAGCTAGGAAATAAATGATGCTTGCTAGTACATGGATGAAGTAACTAACTCATGAAAAGACCTCAGGTTCACACAGGACAAGACCTGGGATTTAAAATTGGATTAACTTGATATCGACCCTTTAAACAGTTTTAAATAATACAAATAGCTAACACCACACATGCTACCATCCTTTTTCTTAAATATTTCTCACATCTCACTGAAAACTTCCCATCATGTTACTTATTGTATTTTTAGAACATGGAAAATCAAATGAATGCTTTGTCCCACTGAGGTTATCAGCTAGCCATTTTGAATCATGTTTAAAAATTCGGTCAAGAGCACAGTAAGTTATCACCTTGGCTAACACCAAGATGTCTCTACACTAAGAGAGGAAGTGTATATTTGCTCTGCCAGGTTACTATGAAGCAGGGACAAGAGACTGAGACTCAATATGGAATTCTTGTGAGAATCCTCAGAACTTCAGTGAATGGAAAGTCACACCTAAAAGCCAGGAAATGAAACACAGATCAGCCAATTCTCCTCCCTAGGTCATGACCACAATAGGGGTTGCATGTCAGATGTCCTGCATATCAGATACTATTTACATTACTATTAATAACAGTACCAAAACTACTATTATAAAGTACCAGTAAAATAATTTTATTATTATATAACATGAAGAACTGTATTAAAGGATTGCAGCATGAGGAAAGTTGAGAACCCCTACAAGTTCATATTAGGAGATGTTAGTCTACTTCTTTCTCTCCACGTGGAATTGACTACATTTTTGCTTGCTTTCATTTTCTAGAGGTGATGAAGTATTCATCTAAAAGCATGCTTTCCCAGGTCCTAAGTGCTCTCCTTCACAGACAATCCTATTCTTGCCTGCTCAGTGTATGTGTGTCTGTTGGGTGGGAGGCAGTGAATGTGGGAGAGGATGAGGTACAAGTGAGAATCTACTTCTTATTGGTAGTTTTTTTTCCCTTCAGAGGAATATAAGTAAAAAATAATCATCAACTATTTCATAGATAATATCTGACTGCATTTGTTGGATAATAAATTAGAAAAATGTAATTCATTAGCAACTAAGAGAGATAGATTAGTTTTCCTTTGTTTTAACCAATCATTATAATGCTCTATATTAAGTCCAACAGAATATCTTTTTCATGAACCTGGTAATGTGTTCTTGACACTGTTTGAACAAAATACTAAAGCACTCCTTCATAGAAGCCTCTTTTTAGAAAAAAGATATTAAAACAGTTCTAGAAATGGTAGGAGACAGAGTTCCTCCTTATAAACTCCTTTGGCCATTTGGAACAGGGAAAGCCATTGTTTCTGATAGTAACATGAAAATTGAGGACACTGAGTCACATGGCTCCTTTGTGTGCCCTCTGTGATCCAGGTGGGCCTAGTGAGGAAGCAAGCAGAAGCACAGAAAACCACGTCTGTGTACAAGGTCTTCATGTTTAGAAAAGTGGGCAAGCAAATCCTTGCTGAAACTACTCAGTGTGTCTGACAAATGGCAGGTTTTTTCCATGCTGATTCATCATGGTGATCACCATGCAGAAACATGGTTTAGGTCTTGTCATTCTCATTTCTGAATGAAGAAACCCAGGTCCACATGGTGTCTGTTAGGGATCAGATATACCCTCTGAATGTTTGTGTATGAAAAGCTTGTTCCCAGATTATGGCAATCTTGGAAGGTAGCAGGACCTTCAAGAGGTAGGCCTAATGGGAGGTCTTCTATTCACATGGAAGCATGCCCTTGAATGGAATATTGGAATCCTGGCTCTTTCTTTTCCTCCTTTCATGTCCCAGCTCTCATAAACTGGGAGCTTTCCTCTACCATGTGTTCTCTTTCATGATGGCATACATTGCCTTGGGGTCACAAACAACAAAAAGAAACCAACCAAAGACTGATGTCTCCAAAACTGTGAGAATAAAGGAACCTTGCCTCTTTTCAAGTTGATTATCTCAGACACTTTGTTACAATTAGTGGAAATCTTAGTAATATAATGTCTAAAACATGCCCCTAACAAAGGGAACTGATAGATCCCCATCCACATCTGCATGATGCCTCTGTAAGTTCACTATATATGGGATGCTTCCTTTACTCCCTATCTGGGGAACAATAGTGTGTACTGTCTAAAATAACTAATTTTTATATAATACAATCTAGTGGTATGGCTCTTGACATATTTTAGAAGGAGATTCTATCTATCTATCTATCTATCTATCTATCTAAGGTATAAATTATACACACATCTATCATTTCCCAGATGGCTTTTTTTAATCTTGCAAGGTTATTTGATCAGGAAGCTAGAGAACAATTCATAATTTAAATGTTACTTTATGAACCTTTAAAGCAATTTTATTTACTTTGCATGCCTATATGTGATATGTGTATGCACATTCATGTGCAAGTATGTATTCAAATGTGTGTGTGTACATGTACACAGCACACATGTAAAGGCCAAATTACAATTTGTGAGAGTTAGTTCTTTCCTTCCATCATGTGGGTGACAGAGAAGAAGCTCAAGCTTAATGCTAAGTTCTCTCTCTCTCTCTCTCTCATATATATATATATAATCACAAATGAAAATGAATCAGTATGGTAGCAGGGAAGATAGTACAGACCCTAAGAGACCATCCATTCTTCTGAAAGTCCCTTATATTGCCAGAATCTACAAATGGTCCTAACAACTTCCTGTAATCCCTATCCAGGGCATATAAGGCTCTCTGTGGTGCACCTTAATGAACATATGTGGCATACATTCACACAAATACACATAAATAAAAATAAATTTTAAAAATACATAAACCCACACATATGCATAGTTTTATTTTTTAAAAAAATTGAAGATTTCATTAGGTATACCAGCCAATTTGAATTTTCCTGGTAGAGCCTAAACTTCATATGAATGCATGTGGTTTTACACACATGCACACACACACACACACACACACTTACCCGACTCATAGAATATGAACACACACAGGTATATACACAGAGTAGGAGAGACACATACACACACATATATTTAATAGACACAGCAAATAGGAACACACACAAACACATAGGGAGAGAGAGATAGACTGACAGACAAACACACAGACACACAGACACACACACACACATACAGAGAGAGAGAGAGAGAGAGAGAGAGAGAGAGAGAGAGAGAGAGAGAGAGAGGGACAGGGAAAAGGAGAGGGACAGGGAGAGAGAAAGAGAATGTTAACTTTTACAAAGCTCTTCTTTGTGGTAATGGGCAAATGCAAACCCCTTAGTGGAAGTTGAAAATCCCCAGGTGGGAGCTCAGACAGAGTTCAGACAGTCAGACTTTCTTCATCAGGAACTCTTCTTTTTCCCTTGCTGAGGCTTCACAGTCAATAGGAATTTCACCTTCTGAATTTTCAAGGATAATCTTTGCTTAAGAACAATTGATTGTAACTGTAAACTACAACTACAGAATACCTTCTCAGCAACTACTAGATTAGTGGACAATTAGATGTCTAGACCCCTTTGTACACCAAATAATGCATAAGCAGGTGTGTGAGTCACAATGCTTATGCACTACTCCACCAAGCATCAGGAGAATTGACTGAATCCTTTTATCATATCTGCTAACCAAAGTCCCAACACTTGAGCATTCCTTTGATTAGCTCCAGGGGGAGTAAGAGACTAAGAGTGTAGAAAAGCAGGGACCTTCCTTTAGGTCTCCACATTTTTCCTTAAAAGTAAGTATTGAAGTTTTTGTTCTTGTTTATTGAGTTATTTGTAAAATGCTCTGAATTCAATATTTTCTCGAAGGCAAACACTTGTTAAATTATTCACAGGGTTGCTTTCTATGAATAATTAGATTACCTGATCAGGTGGGAGACTATAGCACCAACACTTAACGATTTATAGTATTTTGTGTGCAGTTTGGATTATTTTTCCCTAGACTAATGTAGCCCATAGTTGGGGAAGAGAATAAGTTCTATTCTGAAAGGAATTTATGAAATGAGTTTTGTGTTGACAGAGATTGCAATTTCAGAAAAGGTGATCAAAAAAAATTCTGTTGACAGGTTTACATTCAGTAAAAATCACAGGGAAATGAAAAGATATCCTAGCATCTTTTGTATAGAAAAATGGAAGCACAAATAGCATGTAAGGGAGAGTTTCTGCGACAGGGTGCTTCTGTGTGCTTTGTAGGGGTGTGGATATTCTAGAGAGGAATTAATGAGAAAACACTGGTGACAAGTGAGATCAGAAAGGATTGCTTTGAGCTTGCTGGGGACAGGTCTCAGGAAGGTCAGACTGGCTTCAAGCATACCAAGGCAGGCCTTTGACTTCTGATTCCCTTCCTTCCTGTCTCCAATCCCACCATTTCAGGCACACACAACCATGTGCAGCTAGGAAGGGAGAATGACTGGTATAAGACATGTTTCCCTGTATTTACTTTGATTATTTTTCACTGTTATTAACTTTCCTATCTCTGCAGGAGGCTATGCTTTCTGGTCAAAATGTGAGCTTGGCTCATGATGTAATTTGCATTGCAACCAAGTAAATATTCCAATTTCATCTTCTTCAAAGAAATCTGTCTTAAGAGGCAATTAGGTTAAGAGGCCACATTTGAATCATTTCCACTCTTTGGCGATTATAAATAATGGATCTGTAAAAATTATATGTATAATAATATCTAATGCTTTGTGGACTATTTTGAAAATGGTGTGTTATTAACCTTCTAATACCTCCCCCAACCTGCTCCTCCACCACACAAATCTTATGCTCTATGAAACCATATCAGGGATATTCCCATACTTGAAAGAATTCAATTCTCATTATCTTTTCTTTGTTTTGTTTTTTTTGTTTGTTTGTTTTTCAAGACAGAGTTTCTCTGTGTAGTCCTGGCTGTCCTGGTACTCACTCTGTAGACCAGGCTGGCCTCGAACTCAGAAATCCACCTTCCTCTGCCTCCCAAGCACTGGGACTAAAGTTGTATGCTACGTCTAGCTTATCTTTTCTTTAATGATTTATTTTTAAAATGTTATGTATATATTTTGCCTGCATGTGTGGGTGTGTGTATATGTACACATATATGTGTGTGTGTGTGTGTGTATGTACATATATACATACACACACACACACACACACACACACACACACACACACACATATATATTCAACATCCATGCCTACTATCATCAGAGGCAAGAAGAGGATGCCAGATCCTCTGAATCTAGAGCTACAGATGAGTACAAGCCACATGTGGGTGCTGGGAAACAAGTCTTACGTGTTTTTGCAAAAGTGGTGACTAGTTTTAGCCCAAGCTTGGAGTTTAGCCTAATTTAGCTGGAGTCATCTCTCCAGCCCAATCTGCTTATCTCCATTGCTTTCGATTAAGCGCCTAAGCTCAAGTTCATTGGTCCTCCAATTATTACTTTTTCTATAGCCTCTAGTTTCTACTCTACCACAAAATTGTTTCCATCAGACAAATGGATTTTAACAGATCTTCTAGGCCAGTACGAAACATCTGTTCATCTTTCTGCCACCCAAATTGTCTGTGGATGGAGATAACAGTGAACCAACCACAGGAAGACTGACTTCCACCAGATAGAAGCCTGAGCTCCATAAATCTTGCTTAAGGATTACCCTGTCTCATACCTGCAGTCTCTAGAACACTGGTGCCCAGTGTCTTAGTACTGTGGGATTGTATCGCTCAGAAGTCTTCATATCAGTGAGTGACTGGACTTGGGTATAGAGCAGAGGTAGCACTGTTTGGAAGCTTGCTGCGGATTCTACTGTTCTGCCAGTATGATGAAAACAGTGCTAAAGAATTATGTAGATGGCTGTTGTGAAGATGGTTCACTGTTCAGTACAAACACTTTCATTTCAGAACAGAATGTATGTACTGCCTTTGGACTTCATTGGGATGCAAAGCATAAGGCCACAGTGATCATGTGAACAATACATGCAGCTTTGGAATATACACTGAAATCAAGTAACACAAATACAAAGATAGCTAAAGAACTTGACATACATGAAAAGAAAAAGGAAAATAAGAATGATGTCATTTAAAAATAGTCATTAAGACTGAAATAGTCATTAAATAGTCATTTAGACTGAAATAAACTTGTGTATCTTAATAGGAATTTGCTTCTGTTGTGTAATACAACATAAAAACACATAAACATCCCAGTCAGAAGATGAGATACATAGTAGAAATTTTTTGACTAATAAAATAATCAGGCTCATGCAAAAAGACTGGTGACCCTGAGCCTAGCTGAGCACATATGCACTACCAAAGGATTACTTGAAACTGTAAATATGTTTATGAAATTCTTCCTATTAATAAAATAGAATTCAAAATAAATGAATGTTTTTATAAATATATCAAATATGCAGATATAACATTCAATAAAAATCAAATTTGTACTTGGGACTGACGGTGCCCAGTTGTAACCAATCATGGCTACTCAGGATGGTGAGGCAAGAGAATCACAAGTTCTACCTCTGTCTGAGCTTTAAAGTGAATTCAAGACCAGCTATAGTAAGTTATCATTACTCTGTCTGCAGTTTAACAACAGGGCTGTGGCTACAACTCAGTAGTGAAGCGGGTCCCTAGCATGAATGATTCAGTAGGTTAGATTTCCAGTATTACAAAATAAAAATAAGAACTAGAACCCCTAGTTTTATTAGGCACAGAGCAGAATTTCTTTTAGCATCATAGTGACATCAAACAAAAGAAAATCATAATAGACTTGATGCCTAGTTTTGCCATTACAAGCTCATTGCTTTTGGAAATTTAGCAATAACATTAAGATTAACAATATGGGGCACAATTCTCCATACCCAAATCCCACAGGGAGAGAGTTGGTCTCCCAGGAGTGCTGATACACCTGAGAGCACAGGTAAGACCACCACATCTGCTCAAATTACAGGCCCAAAAGGGACCTGCCCAGAGCCATCAGGACACAGGAACCAAGGAACAGCTGAGGACGGGATCCTTCTGGTTTCTATCTGTACCCAGGAGCTGACCTATGCCACAGCACACCATCCACAAATTCCTCCCTGAAAGAACGGGTCTCTCAAGAGCGATTACACACAGGCTTGCAGAAGGGACAAGACACAGCCAGAGACAGCAAGACCAGCTAACACTAGAGATAATTAGATGGAGATACAAGTGCAAGAATATAAGCAGCAGAAACCAGGGCTGCTTGGCGTTATCAGAACCCAGTTCTCCCACCACCACAAGCCCTAGATACTCCAACATACTGGAAAAGCAAGACTTTGATTTAAAATCTCGTGATGATTATAGAGAACTTTAAGAAGGACATAAATAACTCCCTTAAAGAAATATAAGAGAATACAGGTAAACAGGTAGAATCCCTTAAAGAGGAAACACAAAAATCTCTTAGAGAATTACAGGAAAACACAAACAAATAAGTGAAGGAATTTAAGAAAACCATCAAAAATGAAAATAGAAACAATAAAGAAATCACAAAGGGAGGCAACCATGGAGATAGTAAATCTAGGAAAGAAATTAGGAGTCATAAACATCACCAACAGAATACTAGAGATAGAAGAGAGAATCTCAGGTGCAGAAGATACCATAGAAAACATTGACACGGCAGTCAAAGAAAATGCAAAACTGAAAAAGTTTATAACCCAAAACATCCAGGAAATTCCAGGCACAATGAGAAGAACAAACCTAAGGATGATAGGTATAGAAAGAGTAAAGATTCCCAACTTAAAAGGCCAGTAAATACCTTCAACAATATTATAGAAGAAAACTTCCCTAACCTAAAGAAAGAGATGTCCATAAACATACAAGAGACTTACAGGGCTGCGAATAGACTGGATCAGAACAGAAATTTCTCCCATCATGTAATAGTTAAAACACCAAATGTGCAAAACAAAGAAAGAATATTAAAAGCAATAATGGAAAAAATTCAAGTAACATATATAGGCAGACCTATCAGAATTACACCAGACTTCTCACCAAAGATAATGAAAGCTAGAAGATCCTGGGCAGATGTCATACAGACCCAAAGAGAACACAAATGCCAGCCCAGGCTACTATACCCAGGAAAACTCTCAATTATCATAGATGGAGAAACCAAGATATTACATGACAAAACCAGATTTACACAATATCTTTCCAAAATCAAGCCCTACAAAGGACAATAGATGGAAAATTCCAGCACAGTGAGGGAAACTACATCCTAGAAAACTAATTTCAACAAACTCAAAAGAAGATAGCCACACAAATATAATTCCACATCTAACAGCAGGAAGCAACAATCACTATTCCTTAATATCTCTTAACATCAATGCACTCAATTCCCCAATAAAAAGATATAGACAAATAAACTGGACAGGCAAACAGGACCCAGAATTTTGCTGCATATAGGAAGCATATCTCAGTGACAAAGACAGAAACTACCTCAAAGTAAAAGGCTGGAAAATGTTTTCCAAGAAAATGGTCCCAAGAAATAAGATGGAGTAACCATTCTAATATAGAATAAAATCAATTTTTAACCAAAAGTTATCAAAAAAGATAAGGAAGGACACATCATACACATCAAAGGAAAAATCTACCAGGAAGAACTCTCAATTCTGAACATCTATGCTCCAAATGCAAGGACACTGCACTGGCTGGTTTTGTATATCAACTTGACACAGGATGTAGTTATCACAGAGAAGGGAGCTTCAGTTAGGGAAGTGCCTCCATGAGATCCAGCTGTGGGGTATTTTCTCAATTAGTGATCAAGGGGGTAGGGTCCCTTGTGGGTGGTGCCATCCCTGGGCTGGAAGTCTTGGGTTCTATAAGAAAGCAAGCTGAGCAAGCCAGGGAAGCAAGCCAGTAAGGAACATCCCTCTATGGCCTCTGCATAAGTTCCTGCTTCCTGACCTGCTTGAGTTCCAGTCCTAACTTCCTTTGTGATCCACAGGTAGAAGTCAGCTGAATAAATCCTTTCCTCCCCAACTTGCTTCTTGGTCATGATGTTTGTGCAGGAATAGGAACCCTGACTAAGACAGGCACATATACTCATAAAAGAAGCTTTTCAAAGGCTCACAGCACACATTGCACCTCACACAAAATAGTGGGAGATTTCAACACCCAACTCTCATCAATGGACAGATCATGGAAACAGAAACTAAACAGAGACACAGTGAAACTGACAGAAGTTATAAAACAAATGGATTTAACAGATATCTATAGAACATTTCATCCTAAAATAAGAGAATATACATTCTTCTCAGCACCTCATGGTACCTTTTCCAAAACTGACCATATACTCTGTCATAAAACAAGCCTCAACAAATAGAAGAAGATTGAAATCATTTCATGCATCCTATCAGATCACCACAGACTAAGACTGGTCTTCAATAACAACAATAACAACAGAAAGCCCACATACACATGGAAGTTGAACAATGCCCTACTCAATGATAACTTGTTCAAGGATGAAATAAAGAGAGAAATTAAAGACTTTTTAGAAGTTAGTGAAAATGAAGAAGGCATATCATACCCAAATTTACTGGATATAATGAAAGCAGTGCCAAGAGGAAAACTCATATCTCTGAGTGCCTAAAAAAGAAACTGGAGAGAGCATAACTAGCAATTTAACAGCACACTTGAAAGCTCTAAAACAAAAAGAAGCAAATATACCCAACAGGAGTAGATAGCAGGAAATGGTCAGACTCAGGACTGAAATCAACCAAATAGAAACAAAACAAACTGTTCAAAGAATCAACAAAACCAAGAACTGGTTCTTTTAGAAAATCAACAAGATAGATAAATCCTTAGCCAGACTAACTAGAAGGCACAGAGAAAGTATCCAAATTAACAAAATCAGATGAAAAGGGACATATAACAACAGAAACTGGGGAAATTCAAATAATCATTCGATCCTACTACAAAAGCCTATATTCTACAAAACTGGAAAATTTGGAAGAAATGGAAAATTTTCTAGATAAACACCAGGTACCAAAGGTAAATCAGGATCAGATAAAGCATCTAAACAGTCCCATAATTCCTAATGAAATAGTAGCAGTGATTAAAAGTCTCCTAACCACAAAAATCCTAGAACCAGATGGGTTTAATGCAGAATTCTATCAGACCTGCAAAGGAGACCTAATACCAATATTCTGCAATCTATTCCACAAAATAGAAACAGAAGGAACACTACCCAATTCATTCTATGAAGGCACAGTTACACTGATACCAAAACCACACAAAGACACAACAAAGGAGAATTTCAGACCAATATCCCTATGAATATCAATGCAAAAATACTAAAAATTCTTGCAAACTGAATCCAAGAACACATCAAAACAATTATTCACCTTGATCAAATGGGCTTCATCCCAGGGATTCAGGGATGACTCAATATACAGAAATCCATCAATGTAATCCACTAAATAAACAAACTCAAAGGAAAAAAAAAACATGTTCATTAGATGCTGAAAAAGCATTTGACAAAATCCAACACCCCTTCATGTTAAAAGTCTTGGAAAGATCAGGAATTCAAGGCCCATACCTAAACATAGTAAAAGAAATATACAGCAAACCAGTAGCCAACATCAAACTAAATAGAGAGAAACTTGAAGCAATCTCTCTAAAATCAGGTCCTAGACAAGCTGCCCACTCTCTTTCTATTTATTCAACATAGTACTCGAAGGTCTAGTTAGAGCAATTAGATAACAAAAGGAGGTCAAAGGGATACAAATTGGAAAGGAAGAAGTAAAAATATCACTATTTGCAGATGATATATTAGTATACTTAAGTGACCCCAAAAATTCTACTGGAGAACTCCTACAGCTGATAAACAACTTCAGGAACATGGCTGGATATAAAATTAACTCGAACAAATCAGTAGCTTTTCTATAATCAAAGGATAAATGGGCTGAGAAATTAGGGAAATGACACCCTTCACAAAAGTCACAAACAATATAAAATATCTTGGTGTGTCTCTAACCAAACAAGTGAAAGATCTATATGACAAGAACTTCAAGTCTCTGGAGAAATAAATCGAAGAAGAACTCAGAAGATGGAAACATCTCCCTCACTCAGAGATTGGCAAGATTAATATAGTAAAAATGACCATCTTGCTAAAAACAATCAACAAGTTCAATGCATTCCCCAAGGTATATGTAACATCATGGAAACCTTGTCACACAATTCCAATGTATTTCACAGGGATAATATTTGACAACCAAGCTAGATTCACTCAATATCGAAAAGCAAATCAGTCAAATCTATTGCATTAACAGAGACAAACAATCTCAATAGATTAAAAAATATAGATGTATAATTTAACATCTATTCACAATGTTTGGAAGTCTCAGAAAGGTGAGTTGGCATCAAAGGAGAAAAAGAAGTTAACATCAAATATTCAGGAAAGAATGGATGAAAAAGAAATTTGCAACCTGAAGACTGTATAATTGAGTACACACAAAAATAATTTTATTTTATTTTTTATTTTATTTTTTTAAGATTTATTTATTTATTTATTTATTCTTTTTAATGAACAAACAAAAACAACAAGAATAGACCCCTGTTGCCTCCCCCCTCCCCATGGCTGCCTCCCCACCCTCTCCCACTTATCAGCCCTGTCATTCATTCCCCTACACTGGGGCACAGAACCTTCACAGGACCAAGGGCCTCTCCTCCCATTGATGACCGACTTTGCAATCCTCTACTATACACATGCTGCCAGAACAATCAGTCCGACCATGTATAGTCCTTGGTTAGTGGTTGAGTCCCTGGGAGCTCTGAGGGCATTGGTCAGTCATATTGTTGTTCGTCCCAAGAGGTTGCAAACCCTTCAACTCCATTGGTTCCCTCTCTAACTCCTTCATTGGGGACCCTGCACTCAGTTCAATGGATGGCTGTGAGTCTCTACCTCGGTATTAGTCAGGTACTGTCAGAGTCTCTCAGGAGACAGCTATATCAGGCTGGAGTGCCCTTCCTTCAGTCTTTGCTCCATAGTTAGTCTCTGCAACTCCTTGCATGGGTATTCTGTTCCCCCCTTTTAAGAAGGAAATATCTTCCTTTTTCTTGAGTTTCTTGAGGTTTGTGGGTTGTACTTTGTGTATTCCGAACTTCTGGGCTAATAACCACTTATCAGAGAGTGCATACCATGTGTGTTCTTATGTGATTGGGTTACCTCACTCAGGATGATATTCTCCAGATCCATCCATTTCCTTAAGAACAAAAATAATTTTAAATAGTCTCTCTAAGAGTTGTCAATTCTGGGATGAAGAGATGTCTCAGCTATGGATGTATGTACTTCTCTTGGGAAGATATAAGTTCACTTCCCAGTATTCACATCAAATTGCTCACAACTAACTGTAACTCCAGGTTCACAGAAACCTTTGTGACTGACTAGCTGTAGTCATATACACACACACAAGTATGAAAGAGACTAGAAACAATAAAAACAAATCATATAGATGTGTATATGATCTATAATGATAAAAGCATACACCTTTAGTTCTAGCACATTTGAGTCACAGGCATGAAAAACTAAGAATGCTATGGGTTCCAGGCTAGCCTGGTCTGCATAGTGAGTTCTAGTCCAGGCAGGAATACAGAGTAGGATCCTGTCTCAAAGTAATGAAGAGTAATTAACTTCAACATGGTTTGAAGATATAAAATCATATGGAAATCTATTTTAAAACTACATAGACGATTTAATTTTAGGACATTTTAAAAATTATTTTCAGTGTTATTAAAATCTGTTATTATTAAAATTATGGGTTCTATTTAATTTTACCTAATAGTGGTAAAAATATGTCCCCAAGGCTCAGCAATATATTGTCAAGTTTGTACTATATAGAGCTTTTACACAATCTGAGCATTAGGTTATGTCACTACTTAATGAAGAGTGACCTCACAAATCCACCAGGAATTTTGGTAAAGTAACTAGGAGCTTGAAACTGAACTCTGGGTAACCATGGTTATTATATAAGCAATGGGCAATACATAATGGTGATAGAAAATACTTTGCACTAAATGTTGCAATTTATTTTCCTTTTAACTTTCTAAACTAAATCTAAGAGATATAATCATGATTCTTGAACTAGCCTCAGTAAAACCAAGCATGGTTTTCAAAATAGCCTCAAAATCTCTTGGTAAAATTATAGACTTAATTTTGAAACATTAAGTTTCAGGCTTTCCACTGTGAACTCCATGAACAAAAGCCCAATAACAGAGTTTAGCACAATGACTTAGAGAGTCTAAACCTACATAAGATAAAGCAGAATGCAATATCCTTTAATTAAAATTTAAAAAATCATTGAAACATATGAGCTAGTTTATAGAACATACCTCAGCTTCAGGACAGTTAAAAATAATTGTATAATTAATCACTTTCAAATACATACTCATAGCTCTCTTTGAGTATGTATTTTTATAATAAGATAAACTGAGAAATTATTATTCATGGGGAAATCTGTGTCTTCCTTTTTACTTTTAACAGAGAAAAGAAGAGCCAGAGTAGAGCCATAGTTAACTTGGTTAAATCAGATTTATTCAGATTTATTGAGCAATAGGAATTCAGGATAGGACTGACTCTGATGTTGTGAATTCATAGGATTAATTGGGAATTCACAGTAGGGGGACAATGTGGGGTCAGTGGATGAAAAACTGCTCAGAGAAACAGTAGATGCTGTCCGAAGTGGCCCAGCAGATTCCTTGCTATAGACAAGCAAAAGGGACCAGAAATCATCAGGCGGATCGTGGAAGGCAAGGAACCCAAACAAATATCAAAGTGGAGGTTCTGCTTAAGCTGATATAGCAGGATGCTGACAAAAATACATAAGTCTGAAAGTTGAATCAAATTTGAAAGGTTCGGGTGAACCTGAGGCAAGTTTAATCCAGGAAAGAAATCTGTGACCTTAGGATAGGAGCTTTGTAGTGACAGCTGGGGTTCTAGAGAGCACTCCCAGGCCACCTGCACATCAGAGGCATGTGGCATGTAATGATCTGTCTTCCTGACCTTGGTTAGAATACACTTTGCCACAGGAGAACAATTGATCTTGCTTTCCCTGTGTTCAAACATTCAGTGTGAATATAAAGAACATATTTACCAGTTCATCATAGAGGAAGTTAAATACTTACTTTACAAAGAGATATTTAATATGATGGCAATTTTCCTCATTAATTCATTCTTAAAATTTGAAGTAAGTAACCATTACGGCCCAGGCATTACTCTAGGTTCAAGATAAAATACTGAGAATCCAGTGTTCAGAGACATAGTGAACACACACAGGAAGAATGGGTATGACTTAGTGAGTAATTTCCATCACGGCATAAACATTTCCTGTAATTCACTCATGTCCCCACACCCTATCACACCTAGGCACACTGTAATTGAACTTCATAGAAACCCAATTCCCTGGAACTAAGTAATCCTAGTTAGTTATTCACAGGCTATTTCATTTCAATATTCAGTAAGTAAAACACTAGGGACCTTATATAAAGCACATGGATTATTAATTTTAAAATCAATTTTATTTATCTATGTATCTATTTATCTATGTATTTATTTACATTCCCATTACAGTTTCCCCTAACTCCTCTCCTCACAGTCCCTATCCCTATGTCCCCTTTCCTGCTTCCCATCTCTTCCTCCACTTCTCTTCAGAAAAGAGCAGGCCTAACAAATTTCATACAGATCTTACCTAATAATTAAATAAATCTGAGACCATGACAGAATTGCCCAGAAGGAAAGAGGAATTTGGTGAGGGCACACAGTAAAATGAATACAATAGGAGACAAAATAGACCTCTTTGAACAATGCAGGTTCCATGGGTATGAAGTTTTCATGTGAGATAAGAAAGCAAGTCAAGTATGGGTTTGTTACCTTTGTCTTTACTCTGACTGCTGGCAGTGTCAGCTTTGAGGAAACTAGGCCCTGCTTAAAACTACTCCCCATGTAGGAAGTAGATTGGCTCTATACTGTAATGCTACAAAAGACAGCTGCTCTCAAATCAGACTTGGCATGCAGGGACCCAAGTCATAGGAACAGGTTCTTTGGGCTATCTCCAGCCTTCCCTTATCTGCATTCTGAGCATGTATATACTTTTTATCCCTAGGTTTTTTTTTATCTGAGGCCTTATGCAGGGGTCTTCAGGTACCCTTGCTGAGTCTTCTGTATATCATTGTTTCCCTCGAAGCTAAACACCAGAAGCAAGCTACTACGTTAACGCATCTTCACAGTGTCCTTAAGTTATTCAGCTAAATCTTCCTGATGCAAGCCACGTTTGTCTACTTCATATTCATCCTTTCCATCTTTGATACCAGTATTTCTCAATCTGCGGCTTACAACCCCTTTGTCAAGCTTCTATATCCCAAACTATTCACATTATTATTTAAAACAGTAACAAAATTACTATTATGAAGTAGCAACAAAAGGAATGGGTTGTGGGTCACCACAACATGAGGAGCTATATTAAATGTTGTAGCACTGGAAAGGTTGAGAGCCAGTTTTTAAATAGTCATGCCACTATCTGAAGCTAAGCATGCTGAAAATGTGTCTACTCTTTTCTCTTTAAATTATAAACATAAGCTAGGCAAGCACTAGAACTAACTCCGTACCTGAACATGGTTCTGGATGGCTGAGCTTCTTGTAAACACATATAGGCCCCTTAATAAAACCCCCAAGACTTCTCTGCTGGAGTAGAGTATTGATTTGGAAATAACTCCCGGTTCTTTCTGTTCTTTCTGTCTGCTGCAGTGAATCTTTGTCGGTCCTTTGTAACTTGCTTGTGCTTACTTTGTCTTTTCTCAGCAGCCCATGAATCCATGGTGTTCAGTTCTAATATGGCAGAGGAACCTTGTGGTCCCTTTCCCCCATTCTGCCTGGTACCTCGCGCTTTCCCCTCATCTTCTCACCTATCTCTCTTCCATGTCTCCTTGTCTCTGAAACTGGAAAAGCTTGTAGGTGGGGGGCAGAAGGGCTGTGTCTACAGTTTGACATTCTCCACATGAGCTGACACAAAGAAGTAGTGGGAAGCCAGTGCTGTCCCACTGTCCTGTCCTTGCTTGTAATCTTGTGCTCTGAGATGTTAGGCTTTCCCCATTTCTCTTCCTTTAATGAGTTACTTGGCTCCTCCAATAGAAGACAGCTTCTGCAGCTCAGAAATAATCATGATGAGAGAAGGTAAGATCTATCTATTCTCCTCTAGGGTCACTCAGCAGCTTTCTAAACCAATCCTGGGTAGACAAGTCTAGTCCCAGCATGTGAATCGTCATCAACTTCATGGGCAGTGGAGCATTGCACCCCTATCCCATGTCTTCACCTTTGTGTATGAATTCTTTAAGTCTAATGGGAGTTCTCCTACATGTAGATTTGGGAACTTAACATTCTCCAAAGCCGTAGCCTTTTACTTTTGGAAGAACTTGTCTGGGAAAATGGAATTTAGTTACTGAGATCCAGAGATAATGTGTGGTGGCATGTGTGTGGGGGGGGGGAGCGGGGGGCGGCGGGAAGTGTCTGAGACTGAAGCAATGCTGGTGATACCAGATAAGAAAATTGCACACAATAGCCAAGAAAATTATTCTATTCACTAAATCATAAACAATCATTGGTGGTGGCTTTACAATGCTCTGGGCTTTCTTTGGTTCAAATGCAGTTTGTTTCTCTGGGTCACTTACTGTTCTGAGAGGGGAAATCGGTCATAGCAAATGTATCAGCTACTTTTCTGTTGCTGTGATATGACACCAGGACCGAGGCAACATATTGGAGGAAAGGTTGATTTGGGCTTGCATTTTCAGGGTGATCAGAGACCGTGATGGCAGAGCAGCCATATTATCAAATAGAAGGCATTGAAGCAGGAAGAGAAAACTGAGAGCTTATATCTTGAACTCCAAACACAAAGCAGAGGAAACAACAGGAAATAGTGAGTGTTTAATGTTTAAAGTGATATACTTCCTTCAACAAGACCATATCTCCTAAGCCTCCCCTTATGTTACTACTAGCTAGGCATCAAGTGTTCAAATACATGAGTCAACGGGAGGCTTTCTCATTCTCATAGCAAGGCAGTCATTTCCTTTTGGTATAGCACAGGTTTATTCATATACAGCTAGCACAGGGAGTTATGGATGTGAGTGGTGAGGTTTCTGTGATGGCTGCTGCAGGACTAAGAAAGAAGAGACTGTCCTCATTAAGGAAAGCAGTTGGCTTTGGAGTCAAGCACATTCCCGCTAAATTCCATGTCTCATCCCTGGCGAGTAGCAATGTGGCTTATGGAAATTACTATTTCATAGTTCACAGAAAGTTCACAGAAAAAAAAATCCCACCCATACTCTGTGATGGACTGAATGATTAGAATGTCAACAAAGTTTTGGAGACAGGGTCTCACTATGTTACCAAGACTGAGCTAGAACTTTCAACCTTCCAGCCTCAATCTTGCACGTATATAGGAGGGGAGGTATGCACAACTTCATGACATCTTTGTTTTTCTGAGAGCCTAGCTCCAAGCACTCCTCTTAGTCTTTTTGGTAAGAAAACTTTCTCAGTAATGCCAAAACAGTTCTGTTCAACCCCATAGGAGAGAGAAACTGGACTGGATAAGCAGTCAATTAACCTAAATTATCAGCTCCATCTGATTGATCCTGCTTGGGTCAGATGCCCATGCCTGAATCAATCAATTTGTCTTAAGTAGCTGCAGCTGCAGCTTTGGCTGGAGTTCCTGGATGAAGAGGTCATGGAAAAATTCTTAGCAAAATGAATATATTTGAGGCAAAGAGACAATGAGTATATATGGCTGAGAAAAATTGTCATGATTTGATTTCCTCCTAACCTAAGTAAGTACATGTTTTACCATAGTTCCCAGACAATATTTTTGACCAAGCTTGTAACACACTGAATAAAACAAACAAGATTAAGCAAAACACAAATGTAAGTATCTATGCAGGATACAGGATACAAGGGCTGTTGGCTGGTTAGAAGGAAGCTACTTCAACGCCAGCTGCATACTACAAAGAAGCAAACGAATACTGACTGTACATTTTAAGGAAGTGTGGCTTGTCATTGAGGTAAATCCCTTCTAGTCTACTTGTTGACAAAGCTAAAGCTATTAGTAAACTCACACCAAAACAATTAAAGCCAAAGGTTTTAAAACCTCCCATCTCCCAAGCCCATTTATCTCCAGGCACTTCCCAGATTGATCCTCCCAAATGTCATGACCCTATTCCCTGCCAGCCAGTGCAATCTTGCTGACTCAAGCTTGCAGTGCCATCTGGCCAGTCTGAGGCTTGGATGTAGCTTGCAGGCCTTCTCTCTACTATGCTCAATAAACACTCTGCCCTTTGTCTCTTCTTTGAAAGCTACCACCCAGAGTGTGGCCTTTTGCTGGCCCCAGACAGGAAAATGACCTGATCCTTTCTCCTGGTAGTCTGCTGAATTCCCGCCATTTCACACTGATCCAGCTCAGCTTTTCTTCCTCCCCTGCCCCCCCCCCCCACTGCAGAGGTCTCTCAGTCTTTTTATAAGAGACCCCAAATCAAATGATCTATTAATAGGCCCTGTTATTTGTGATATACGAGAATAGAGACAATTTCCTTAAATACCTTTTATATTTAAATAAAAAAATCAAGATATTTTCCTGAATTTTAAATATAACTATTTTTCATTTCCTGAATTGGGCAGCTAAAATATCCTCCCTTCTGTGTCACAAGCCACTATGCTTCCAAATTGATCTATGAGATCTAGACACTTAGGAAATGAAAGCCACAGAACTGGCCATTGTGACTGATCATTGTGTCACTTCTGTGATACTTAGTGGCTAACTTGACACAACCAGGAAGGAGTCTATGCTGGGTTTGGCCCATGAGGGTTGTATTGATTTCCAGATTGATGTGGCAGGACTAGCCCACTCTAGGTAACACCATTCCCAAGGTAGGAAGAAGTGACTTTATGAGTGGAAAATCTGATATGAGTGTAAGACTTCCTTTTTTGCTCTCAACTATGGAATAAGCTCCCCCAAGTTTCTGCCACCTTGATTCCCCCACATTATGGATTTCTACATGAACTTATGAGCTAAAACAAATACTTTCAAAAGGTGTTTTTGTAAGGGCTTTTTTAAAGAATCTCCATTTCTTGTGTGTAATATACTGCCATGTCATTCATACCACATGAAGATTGGTCTAGTATATAGTTATATTATAATTAGCATCAGTTAGCATGAGACACTGCATGTCATCGCCACCTGAGCAATCCCTGCCATGCAAACTCGGGTCTTACACACAAACACCAAAAACAAAACAAAAACGAACAAGCAAACAAACAGAAAGGATGCAATGGTTGAACCTGATCCAGTCTGCACTGGACCAAATGCTTGGGTCACACAATGGCTGCAGATGTTTCATGTCAGGATATAAAATTACAAGGCTAGTAATCTGGGATTTTGGACAGTGCTTATAAGAATTCCTAGCGGGGTTATTTTACTTCTTGTTTCTTATTTATTCCTTATTCTCTCCATTAATGGTGTGTTATTTTCTAAAAACAAAAACATGGATGAAAAAGTCTATAGTCTTATTCCATTTACAAGCCCTTACTTGGTTTGGAGAAAAAATTTTTTGGGGGGGAGGGGACACCATCATCTTTCATAAGAAATGCTTGAAGTATTTGCTATGTCGTTTTTCACTATATATCTTTCATTACTTTCTTTCCTGTTTTTTTTTCAGGTACACTTGCCCTTTCCCTTAACCTTGCTGTTACAATAGTGTTGTAGGCCACCATTAGGGCTCTGCTGAGGCCCATTAAGGGAAAGCTACTTCCTTTTATAAAGAATGGACTCTATCTCTTGCCCTTGGTGAAGATGTAGCATTCTTGTGTGTTCCAAAATTAGAAAATTATATACTATTACCTCCTCCCTTAAGTATCAACCGAGGTGGGCCTGTCAGTCAACTGGCACTGAGACCACCGTTCATGAAGGCTGATTCACCTAAGCCATGTTAAGGAGACAGGAGGAATAATTATTCCTTTCATGGCAGGATGTGCTTCTCTTTCCTAGCAACACTTTCCTCTGTAAAAGTTTCATCAGTTAGTTTTGCAGTTCCTTTGCCATGCTGCCTGCTTTCTGTATCCAAATCATAACTTTTCTTTCCTTCTTTTCTGTATATTTTGGTGTCCAGTAACGGTTGGAAGCCTTGGCATACTTCTCTTGGCATTCTGGGGTTTCTCATTTTTCTCTGAAGCTATCCACCCCATATGAACCCATCTTCTACCATATGGCTACTTACAAATTACATGGTTTAATCTCTTTTTCATTCTCTTCTGGGCTTAAACTTAAACTTAGTAGTGTACCTGCCCTGCTGTTTTCTCTCATCTGCTAATAAAGTTGTCCTCGCACTTCTTCTAAGTCCACTTGTAAATTCTTCTATTGATGAGAATAAGAAACTAGGAAACAAGTCCCAACTTCTCTAGTATAATATTATTCTAGGATGAGGAGTTCCCCAAGGTTTTCCACAATACCATCATTGATATGATTCATGCATTATAAGATCAATTATTTAATCTGTTCTCATTCTAGATACTAGAAAACAAGATTAATATGAAAAGGGGCATTGTTTGGTTTTTGCTCCATATTGAGTCCCATGACATAGAAAAATATTGTTCTATCTTATGTATGGATTCTCATGCATATCTATGGAGGAAACGGGGAAGGGAGAGCAATGATTCCATGCAATAATCATGACATGACAAGAGTAGGACAAATGTTAAAAATGACATAGCATAACAAAATGAGTAGGCTATGTAGTGAGTCTGGTGAATCCTATCTTTATTTCATAATTGTCCCTGGTATCAAACCTGCTAAAGACTTGCTAAAGTATCATAGGGATTTATGTGTAGATTTATAGATTTTTTTTTCTTTTTGGTTTTTTGAGACAAACCAAATACTCTGTGTATCCCTGGCTGTCCTGGAACTCACTCTGTAGACCATGCTGGCCTTGAACTCAGAAATCCGCCTGCCTCTGCCTCTCAAGTACTAGGATTAAAGGTGTGCACCACCACTGCCCGGCTATAGATTTTTTTGAAATCAGTAATTTATAACCAAGAATGGGTCAAGAAATGTGTCCTATTTACCCTGCAAAGACCAGAAATGACACAACATGGAACAGAGACTGAAGGAAAGGCAGTCAGAGACTGATCTACCTAGGAATCCATCCCATATACAGTCACCAAACCCAGACACTATTGTGGATGCCAAGAAGTGTTTGCTGACAGGAGCCTGATATAGGTGTCCTCTGAGAAGCTCTGCCAGAGCCTGACAAATACAGAAGCAGATTCTCACAGTCAACCATTGGACTGAGCACAGGGTCTCCAATTGGAGGAGTTTGAGAAAGGACTGAATGAACTGAATGGGACTAAACCACCAACCAAAGAGTACATATGGAGGGACCCATGGCTCTAGCCACATATGTAGCAGTGGATAGCCTTATCAGGCATCAGTGGGAGGAGAGGCCCTTGGTCCTGTGAAGACTTGATGTGGGGGAATGCCAGGGTGGGGAGGCAGGAGTGGGTGGGTGAGAGTATACCCTCATAAAAAGGGGGAGGGGGCTGGTTTGTGGGGAGGAAACTGGGAAAGGGGATATCATTTGAAATGTAAATAAAAAAATATTCAATAAAAAAAGGACCACAAAAAGGGGGAAAAGGGGGAGATAAAAGAGATGACACATATGGCATACACCTTATTTTTAAATATTAAAACTTCTAGGCTAGATAGATAGCTCAGTGGGTAAGGCACATATTGTGCAAGCCAGAACATATGGATTTAGATATATAGAAGCTCTGCAAATCACATGAGAACTTGTGATGGCACACAACTATAATTGCAGTACTTATGTGACACAGAAGAGACAGGAGAATCCCTACAAGGTCTTGGGCCAGTTAGCTTGGTGAATAAAGATGTAAAAACTAGAGTCCAAGTCTCAAGTAATGTGCAAGGTGGAAACTATACTCCAGATTGCTCTGTGATTATGACATAGGAAAAGTAGCATGCATGGACCCATATTCATTCACATACATGAGTGTG
>JADRCC010571775.1:0-16370 GCA_019843855.1 Hylomyscus alleni
GGCTCCAACCTGCAATTATGCCACCACCCTATAACCTGGTGGAGAGCTGGGGTGGTGGGGGAGGGACATGTAGCACATCTTTTTGCTTAAATATTTGGAAGGAAGTTAGAAGAGAGCTTTGCTACCTAGTTTTTCAAGATTCACAAGGGCAAAGATACTATGAGCCCCTGGAATTCAAAACTACCTACGGGCTCACAGCCTCCTTCACTGTAGCACAGGTGAAAGCTTTGAGAGTTTGCTAATGAGCAAGCAGCTGCAAATCTAGCCATGGGCAACCCGGCCTGGGAGCAGGTTAATCAAATTAGGTTTGCCAAACAACAAACAGGCTATCCCATGGCAGGTTTTTGAGCAGGTGAATCAGATTGCTATTAAGGCGTGGAAAGCTCTCCCGAATAAAGGGGAGGTATCAGGCAACCTAACAAAGATTATTCAAGGCCCCATAGAACTCTTTTTAGATTTTGTAGCTAAGATGGTAGAGGCTGCTAGAAGGATTTTTGGGGATCCTGATCAAGCGATGCCCTTAATTAAACAGCTAGTTTATGAGCAATGTACTAAAGTATTCTGCCTGATAAACAGATTATGCTTGGTTTTCAATTATCACCACCTTTGAAACACTTTCAACTGCATTTGAACCAAAGAGTAGACATTGTGCAGGAGCAAGTGAAAGAATTGTATAGAATTATCCAGCTTGGTTGTGTTTCCCAGCATAATTATCTGTGTATTACGCCTTTGAAGTTTAATTTTACAGCTTCCTTCAATCAGAGTTGAGGACTATCCTCCTTTCTGGCTGGAAATTGTACCGCTGAAGGTGAACTCCTGACACATCAATTATTGTTCCAGATCACACAACTTATTGGAACTCGCATTAAACCCATCTCCCTTGGGGATTTTACTTTCTAACTTTCCTCTGCATTTTCCTTCTTTAAAGAATGGGTTGGGGTGGCATTATTTGGAGCAGTCCTCCTGTGCGGCCTCGTGTCTTGCCTATGGCTTCTTTGTCATCTCAGACGGCAACATCAGCACGAAAATGAATCTTGAGGAGATGCACCTTTGGTCAAAAAAGTATGCCTGGAAGCCACAAGGTTAGTCACTAAAAGGTGATGCTGATTCAGCGAAAAGGTGATGCTGATTCAGGCACTTCTGGCATTAGACCAAGGTGCATCTCCTCAAGTGTGGCTAGCAGGCCTACAGCTCGATTAGCTATTACTCCCTGAGTTTAGGGCCTTTGTACACCAAGTGGCCATTGTACCTTGGAAGGCTTAAACTGTTTTAGCTATTACTCCCTGAGTTTAAGGCCTTTGCACACCAAGTGGCCTTGCTGCCATTGCACCTTAGAAGGATTAAACTGTATTATAGGTGGATGTTATTGGGTAGTCTTAACTCATAAAAGTGTTAAGGATAACTGACAGTTTCTGTGGCATAGTGGTCCAATGTTCAACCCTCACCGGAAAAAATAGGTGTATCATCTTTTCTGATGCTCAGGGAGTATCTTGTAAGTAGTGGTAGAAAGAATCTGAAAACTAGAGGGAAAGGGCAGAGTAACTTTTGTATTTCAGGCATGGCATTGTCATTGCTATACTTTTTTAAAGTTAAATTATTTTATTTATTCACATTCCAAATGTTGTCTCCCTCCACGATCCCACCTCTTAGAGTTCTTCACTCCATCTGCCTTCCCCTTCCCACTTTGCTTTTGACAGAGTCCTCTCCTATCCACCTCCCTCTCACCCCTCCACACACCACTCATTCACCCATCCCCCCACCACCTCACCCTCCTCAGCATCTCCCTTTCATGGGGCATCAAGTTTCTAGAGGATTAGGTGCATCTTCTCCCACTGAAGCCAGACAAGGCAGTCTGCTGCTGCATATGGACAGTGGGTCACAGACCTCACCAAGTATGCTCTTTGCTTGGTGGCTTGTACTCTGGGAGTTCTGAGGGATCTGGGTTAGTTGATACTGTTGTTCTTCATATGGTGTTGTCATCTTCTTCAGCTCCTTCAATCCTCCCTCTAACTCTTCCATAGAGGTCTCTGACCTCAGTCCAATGCTTGTCTGTTAGTATCTGCATTTTTCTTAGCAGCTTGTAGAGCCTCTCAGAGAACAGCCATATCAGGCTCCGATCTACAAACACAACATGACATCAGTAAGAGTGTTAGAGTTTGGCACCTGCCCATGGGATGGATCCCAATTTGGGCTAGTCACTGGATGAACTTTCCTTCAGTCTCTATACCAGTTTTTGTCTTTTCATTTGTTTTAGACAGGAACAACTCAGGGTCAAACATTTTGAAGGTAGGTGGGTGGCCCCATCCCTCTAATTCTTGCTCTAGTTCAAAGTAGAATCTCTGTTCTTACACATATGAAATACTCACAAGATTGGGTCCACAGTATCCCCTCACAGACAGGATGGGATTCTCATGGTTCACAAAGATAAATGACATTAACAATTGTTGGCTGCAGTTAGATAGGGGGTTCTTCTTCAGTGTTGTGACTACTACAAGGAACCCTAGTGGAGTGAAAAGACTGAGAGCTAGCAGGACTTGGGTAGAATTAATCTTTCACTCTGTAATTGCCGTGTCTGTCTGTCTTCTACTATAATAAATAAACTCTATAAGAAACTACACACAATATAGTTTTAGTTAAAAATGTAAAGGTTCATAAATTAAGAAAATTATAGCAAGCTCAAATTTAACTTGTTCTTGAAAAGTGATAATTGTCTCTTAATTTCCAATACACATTTCATTACTTGTAAAT
Organism: Hylomyscus alleni; assembly: GCA_019843855.1. Classification (NCBI taxonomy): domain Eukaryota; kingdom Metazoa; phylum Chordata; class Mammalia; order Rodentia; family Muridae; genus Hylomyscus; species Hylomyscus alleni. The sequence continues at coordinate 2,749 of JADRCC010571775.1, forward strand.
GTCAAATATGCATATATGCTTGAATTATAAAACAACTAATTAGTCTCAGGAATTGTGTGAACCTTAAAAAATTCTTTTTGTAAAAGAGAGACTCTACTAATATTATTCTCCTGAGTGGACATAAAGTTAAACTGCCCCTAAACACTCTTCAAAGGGTTGTTTCTATCAACCCTTCTGTGAGAACGCCTTTCTGATGAAGATTAATGCAGAGACTCACAATTAGACAGAAACAGAGAAAAAGAAACTATGGAGAACTCTCAGTGTTAAATAGGAATTATATATCACACTTCTCAGTTTACAGTGGAAACATAGGGCTTGAAGGGTTCATGAAGAGAAGCTGAGGCTGGCACTATATCAGAGTGTTGTTATCCTTGAACAAAGGCCAGGGGCCAATGTAGGGGTGCAGTCTTCGGAGGCCTCAACATACTGGAGATACTGGGACCATAGAACCACCATCAATAACAGTGGCAGTAGTAGTGTGAAGTTGACCTAATTACAGGAAAAGAGCTGTATTGTAATTGCATAATTAGAGAGGTGAAACACCCTAAGCCATTTAGAGCCCAGAATATACTGAGTTACAGATGTAGGGTGGTGACTACAGGATTTTATTAACCCTGATGGAATTAGGTTTTGCTTCTATTTAATTGTTGGTTGCCATGGACCGGGGTTTCTTGCAGGGACCCCTTGTTCAGCAGGGTGATGAGTTCTGGCCAAGTGTGCAAGGGATTTGGCACATGACAGACATGACATAAGAAGTGCAGAATCTGAATGTATTTCTTAAAAATGACATGAGGCTTTTACAATCATTGCAAAAGAAAAATAAAAAATCTGGCAGCTCAATAGTCAAGGTACATCTGAGGTCATCTAAAATACACTGGGTCTAAAAACAGCAGCCATCTCCTCTGGACTGGTGCAGCAACCCCAGGCTCTGAGCATGCTCAGGCCACATAGGCCTGGCCAGAGTCGGGGGGGGGATATGGGGGTGGGGGGGATTCGAGGACAGAGGCTCGAATCTCGAATGCTGAATCTAGAATGCTGACACTGTCTCTCACACACACTCTTGGATCAAGGTCTGGCCCATCCTTAGTAAAACGCCCACTAAGCTAATCTTTTGGGCTAGTAGAGACATGTCTGCTGCTAGTTCTTAGGAGTGGTTCAGCTGCAGTACTTGACTGAGAATGAGGATTCTACTTGACCTTGCCCTGGCATAAGTCTCCCATTCTGTAAGCTTCAATGCCCTATTCCCTTCATTATTTCTCTAACAATGCCAGAGGCAATTAGTCTGGATGGATAACATTCTTTATGAAATTCCAGGCTAGAGTTTGGCTAAGATGTTGGAGCACTGGTAAAGGTCAGAGAGCAATGTCCATTTTTGCCTAGCTGTTAATAAATCATATCTTGGTAGGCACCTAGCACGAGAGTTCTCAAGGACATATATGGACTACCTCTGAGTTAGGGGGTGCCAGGAGACAATGCAGGGGCAGGAGACTGCCTTCCTTGAAGCTTTCACCTCAAATACTGCTGCCATGCAAAGTCTGTGTGGCATATGGTGTGTCCTGGTTTGTCCCTTAAAGTATGTAACATCTTTCTAAAGAGGGGCCCATATTTGAGAGGCTTGACTTTTAAGAAAACATTGAATATTTTAAGGAGACTAAAACTTAAAGTGATGGATTTATTTATTTATTTATTTATTTCAGGTGGAATGATCTGCCATGGCATCAGAGAACAACTTGTGGGAATCAATCCTCTTCTACCATATGAGAAACAGGGATGTAACCAGGGTCATAAGGCTTGAAAGTAGGTGCCATTGCCCACTGAGCCATGTAGTGGACATAAGCGTTGGCATTTTTAAAACATCATAGACTTTTAAAGTTATATTGTGTTTTATATTATGATATTAATATTAACATAAGATCTTGGTGATAAGAGAGGAAAGATTATGATTTAAAAGTGGTTTATTTGTGAGAAAAGTTCAATTGTGCGGCTACATTTCTGTCAACTTGACAACAATTAGAAATTAGCTGAGAAGAAAGAACCTCAATTAAGATAATGGTTCCATCTGTACCCAGGAGCTGAACCTGTGCCACAACTCTCTGCAGCCCAGTCCCACCCAGAGAAAACTTGTCCCCCAAGAATGTTGACACTCTGGCTCCCAGGCTCCCAGGAGGAACAAGCTCCAGTCAAAGACAGCAAGACCAGCTAACACCAGAGATAGTTTTTCCATCACAGCAAGCCCTGAATACCCAAACACACCTGAAAAGCAAGATTCTGATCTAAAACTACATCTCACGATGATGATAGAGGACCTTAAGAAGGACATAAATAATTCCCTCAAAGAAATATAGGAGAACACAGGTAAACAGGTAGAAGCACTTAAAGAGGAAACACAAAAATCCCTTAACCAAACACAACCAAACAGGTGAAGGAATTGAACAATATCATCCAGGTCTAAAAATGGAAATAGAAACAATGAAGAAATCACAAAGGGAGACAACTCTGGAGATAGAAAACTTAGGAAAGAGATCAGGAGTCATAGATGCAAGCATCACCAACAGAATACAAGAGATAGAAGAGAGAATCTCAGGGGCAGAAGATACCATAGAAAACATTGACCCACAGTCAAAGAAAATGCAAAATGCAAAAAGCTCCTAACCCAAAACATCCAGGAAATCCAGGATACAATGAGAAGATCAAACCTAAGAATAATAGGTATAGAAGGGAATAAAGATTCCCAACTTAAAGGGCCAGTAAACATCTTCAACAAAATTATCGAAGGAAATTTCCCTAACCTAAAGAAAGAGATGCTCATAAACATAAAAGAAGCCTACAGAATTCCAAGTAGATTGGACCAGAAAAGAAATTCCTCCTGTCACATAATAATCAAAATACTAAATACACAGAACAAAGAGTATATTAAAAGAAGTAAGGGGAAAAGGTCAAGTAACATATAAAGGCAGGCCTATCAGAATTACACTAGACTTCTCACCAGAGACTCTAAAAGCCAGAAGATCTTGGACAAATATCATATAAACCTTAAGTGAACAAAAATACCTGCCTAGGCTACAATATCTAGTAAAACTCTCAATTACCATAGATGGAGAAACCAAGATATTCCATGTCAAAACCAAATTTAAACAATATCTTTCCACAAATTCAGCTCTACAGAGGATAAACAGAAGGAAGACTACAACACAAGGAGGGAAACTACACCCAAGACAAAGCAAGAAATTAATCTTCTCCCAACAAATCCAAAAGAAGAGAACACAAACAGGTAAGTAGTAGTCTTCTGTGCCTTCTGGTTCAGTTCCTGCCTCAAAATCCCTGTCCTGAGTTCTTGCCCTGAGTTCTTTTCATGATGGTCAATAAACTGTAAGATGAAATAAAATCTTTTCTTTCCAAGTTTCTTTCATCATGATGTTTCTTGCAGCAACAGAAGACATGCTAGAAAGACCACGGTCCCAGTTTGGTCTCTGTTTCATGCTTTTGATTGAAGGTAGGAGCTCCCACCTTCCCCCTACTGCCTGCCTTTTGCTACCATGCCTTCTTTCTGTGGTGAACTCTCATTCCTCTAAAAATGTAAGCTCAAATAAGGTCTTTCTTCTATAAACTGCAATTGGTCATGATGTTTTATTGTAGCATCAGAAAAGTAACTAATGTAATGGCATGTAAGGAATATATGAACTTATGTCTCAAGAGTCACGGAGCATTTCTGAGATGTGTCAAGGTTGCCTTGTTAAGTTATATTAAATGTGTAGATACTAAATTATGACAAGATTTGCACCTTAAGCTGATCAAAATTGTTGCTTGGAGAAAAGGACTATCTATCATGGTTTGGGGACCCATCTTTTCAAATATAACAAATGTATATTTCTGCACAGAGTCGTCTCATTAATTTTAGTTGAGGCACTGAGAAGTTAACAGTCTAAAAACTCTCTGTGGAAATGAACTGGAGACTCATCATTAATTTTTGATGAAGGCTCTGCAAATGCAACATTATTTCCTGATACTCTATCACTTTTTAGGAAAATGTACCTCTGGTTTACAAAGCTGTCTACAGATTCTAACAAAGTAAAAAGTGAGTTTCCCTAATATTGATAGTTTCTCAGTGTTGCAAAGTTCCCTTACTTAATTTTCTCCCCAGACCTCTCTCAGGAAGTCCAAAGATTCAAACTGTGCATAAAACTATATTAAAATAGCATAAATAAATCTTTGACAAAAATAGATTTTTGAAAAGGTGATTACAAACTTTCTGACAATGCTTTCGTTTTCCTCAGATGACGAAGATCTTCATGAGACAGATCTTGGAATTACTCTGGCAAATTCCTTTCCTTGGTACTACATAAATCTTCATTTTATGGAAGAGCTCAGTATTAACTAGTCTACATTATAGACATATGGAAAACTGACCCCTCTGAAGCTTTCCTCTGTGTTTTAAGGAGGAGAGACTTCTTCTGCACATGGAGATAAAATTTATCAAGAGTTATTCCATGAACTCAGGAACTACCACCACACAAAGTACTGTACTCTGTCATAGACACTTTAGTGGATAGCATTAAATGACTGAGATACATAAAATCAGGCATTTAGTTAAGACAAATTAAATTTAACTACGTACCCCGGAGCCTCCACGGGAATATAAAACCAATACACATAGCAAAACCTTTTGTTGAAGTACCAGTTGGAACAAAGAAACAATGTGTTAGAAGTAACTAAAGAAATGAGAACCCAGAGGAGAGCTACACTAATTAAGGACAGCTCCCAGATGGGCTTAGAAGAGGCTCTCCCTCTTTCAAGTGTTTCTTCCTTGTGCTGGAGTAAACACATCTTTCTTGTAGAAATCTTCACTAGTGCTTCTTTAGTGTGCTGTTTTCAGATGTCTCTAGCTCAAAACATGCTACAGCAAAATAGCATATCCCGGGTGGCAAATCCTGTCACCTTGATCTTTCTGTTGGAAGAATTTTGAAAATATTTTCTTTAAGAAACACCCTTTTAAAGCTGTTTATTACTGTCAACATAATATAGAAAGAGGATGTATGAAAAATGGGAGCTTCACTTTGATACCACTTTTGAAACACAACTTACTTCCAAGTGTCTAAGGTTTCTCACATGTTAAAAATCCCAATGTTTCTGCTGAGCTCTGTCATTCTGTATTATCCTAAGATATAAACACTTTCTAGAATTTTTCTCCACAACAATCTATGGGGCATATACATACCTATATATCTCTGTCTGTCTGTCTGTCTGTCTGTCTATCTATCTATCTATCTAATCTATCACCTATAATATCTATGTGTATATATATATATATATATATATATATATATGGGTGTATATATGTAAAATATATAAGTATAAAAATAATATATAATACAAAGAAACAAAGACTATATATGCTAATCTCCTGTTTCTCTTAATTTTTCTAAAATAAAAACAGCTTGAAGCATATATAATTATAGATAGTTTAAAGTTTTGAATAATACAGTAAATTTTTTAGCAACTTGAGGGGAAAATAAAACAGACTGTTTAATTAACAAATAGTGATACATATATTAAGATGCCCATCAAGCAAATGCAAATTAAAAGCACTTTGAGACCATACATCTCCCCAATCAGAATGGCTCTCCTCAACAAATATGACCACAAAGGTTGGAGAGAGTGGGAGAAAATGGAGCCCGTATTCACTGTTTGTCTGAGGTATAAAATAATGCAAGCGCTGTGAAAAAATAATTTGAAGATTTCTAAAAGTATTGAAACTAAGATCACTATATGGACCAGCTCTTTAACTCTTGGTATATACCCAGAGAACTCCACATTCTATGACAGAGATATGTGGCCCATATGATATTAGTGATTTTTTTTTTTTTACTACAGCAATGAATTGGAGTTAACCTAGTTGTCTAACAAATAGATGAATGGAAAATGAAAATTTGGTATATGTATAAAATGGAATACTACTTAGCCCTAAAGGAAAAAAAAGTTTAACATTTTGTAGAAAAATAGATAGTCTTATAATATATAATATTAAGTAGTCACATTATCATAAAAAATTTCCCTTTCATATGCAGAACCAAGACAATAATGGACAAAAATATATGTATATATGTACACAAATATTCATGTAGATGGAATATAACATGAAGATAAAAGGGGTCTGAGGAGATAGCACAATGACTAGGAGTAAATATTTGTTGTAAGAAGACCCAGGTAGTTTCAATTTCAGTTCCAGGGGATCCACTGCCCTCCTCTGACATCTGCAGGCACCAAGTACAAATTATGTACTCACACATATATACAGGCAAGGCATATATATAAACTCAAGTGAATAAATCTAATTTTTTAAATTTTTATTTATTTATTTATTAGGTATTTTCTTTATTTATATTTCAAATGTTCTCACCTTTCCTATTACCTCCTCCATCCACCTGCCCACCAACCCACCCTATCCCACTTCCTGGCCCTGGGGCGGCAAGCCTTCACAGGACCAAGGGCCTCTCCTCCCATTGATGACCAACTAGGCCATCCTTTGCTACATACGCAGCTGGAGTGATGAGTCCCACCATGTGTACTCTTTGGTTGGTGGTTTAGTCCCTGCGAGCTCTAGGGGCACTGGTTGGTTCATATTGATGTTCCTCTATGGGGGTGCAAACCCCTTCAGCTCCTTGGGTCCTTTCTCTAGCTGCTGCACTGGGGACCCTGTGCTCAGTCCAATGGTTGTCTATGAGCCTCCACCTCTGTATTTGTCAGGCACTGGGACAGCCTCTCAGGAGACAGCTATAATAAGCTTCTGTCAGCAAGCACTTGTTGGCATCCACAATAGCTTCTGGGTTTGGTGACTGTTTATGGGATAGTTCCCCAGGTAGGGCTGTCTCTGGATTGTCCTTCTTTCAGTCTCTGCTATAAATGCCATCTCTGTAACTCCTTCCATGGGTATTTTGTTCCCTCTTCTAAGAAGGATCAAAGTATCCACACTTTGGCCTTCCTTCTTCTTGAGTTTCATGTGGTTTGTATATTGTATCTTGGGTATTCCGAGCTTCTGGGCTATTATCCACTTATCAGTGAGTGCATACTATGTGTGTTCTATGATTGGGTTTCCTCACTCAGGATGGTATCCTCCAGATCGATCTATTTACCTAAAAATTTCATAAATTCATTATTTTTAATAGCTGATTAGTACTCTATTGTGTAAATGTACCACAATTTTCTGTATCCATTCATCTGTTGAGGGACATCTGAGTTCTTTCTAGCTTCTGGTTATTATAAATAAGGCTGCTATGAACATTAATGGAGCATGTGCTTCTTATTACATTTTGGTACTGAGTAGTATAGCTGGGTCCTCAGGTAGTACTATGCCTACTTTTCTGTGGAACCACCAAACTGATTTCCAAAGTGTTTGTACCAGTTTGCAATACCACCATTAGTGAAAGAGTGTTCCTCTTTCTCCATAACCTTTCCAGCATCTGCTGTCACCTGAGTTTTTATCTTAGCCATTCTGACTGATGTGAGGTAGAATCTCAGGGTTGTTTTGATTTGCATTTCCCTCATGACTAAGGATGTTGAATATTTCTTTAGATGCTTCTCAACTGTTAGTATTCCAAAGTTGAGAGAATTCTTTGTTTAACTCTGTAGCCCATTTTCAATAGGGTTATTTGATTCTCTGGAGCCTAAACTTCTTGAGTTCTTTGTATATATTGGATATTAGCCCTCTATTGGATGTAGGATTGGTAAAGATCTTTTCCCAATCAGTTGGTTGCTGTTTTATCCTATTGAGAGTATTCTTTGCCTTACAGAAGCTTTGCAATTTTCTGAGGTCTCTTTTCTCAATTCTTGATCTTAGAGCATAAGCTATTGGTGTTCTGTTCAGAATATTTTCCCCTGTACCCATATGCTTGAAACTCTTCCCTACTTTCTTTTCTATTAGTTTCAATGTATTTGGTTTTATGTGGAGGTTCTTGATCCACTTGGACTTGAGCTTTGTATAAGGAGATAAAAATGGGTCAATTTGCATTCTTCTACATGCTAACCGCCAGTTGAGCCAGCACCATTTGTTGAAAATGCTGTCTTTTTTTTCCACTGGATGATTTTAGCTCCTTTGTCAAAGATCAAGTGATCATAAGTATATGGGTTAATTTCTGGGTCTTCAATTCTATTCCATTGATCTACCTGCCTGTCATTGTACCAATACCATGCCGTTTTTATCACAATTGCTCTGTAGTCCAGCTTGAGGTCAGAGATGGTGATTCTCCCAGAGGTTCTTTTACTGTTGAGAATAGTATTTGCTATCCTGGGTTTTTTGTTATTCCAAATAAAAGGCGATTTTAAAATGCCTTCTTGTGAGCCTCCTATCTTTCTTTGGCATGATGTTCCACAGTACACATGGGCACTGTTTCTCAGCTCATTTGATAGCTTATGTTTAAAATTTATTGCTCAGTAAATGTGCTCTTCAGCTGTCATGTATCTCAGAAGGATACAGGAAATGTGACCTCAAGGAAGAAATACCTTATGTATGTGTATGTATATACACATCTGTGAGTGCATGAATGTTGACTGACCTTCAATAAATCTCAGCTGGCTAGGGTTTACTTCTTTGGCAAATATATGTAAAGAACAGAAATTAAATGATTCCAATCTTATTTGCTACTGGAATGTGGACCTGGGGACTTCACAATTCTTAAGATTATTTTAAAAACTATAAAAAATAATTTTCTGTAAGAAGTTGCAGTATTAAAACACTTAAAAATCTGGTTAAATATTTTGAGGGTATACTTTATTTGGAAGCTCAAATATGAAACAGAAAAATAGATGTCAACAATGGAAGTAAAATAGAGGCATGAACATTAATGAGGAAGTTAATTGCAAAGAATAATTTACCTAGATAACAGAAAGTCTCTTTCAAACTCCATGTAAAGATACACAAAACACATAGAATTCACTATAAATTAGATCTCTTTTAGTTTTCTTATTGATTAGGGCCCATGACTTAAGCAAATAACAAGCTATTACTGGGGAATTTGGTGAATAGGAATGTATATGAATATGAATATAAATATGAGAGTACATGTGAATGATCTTTTACATAGCCACACACACACACACACACACATATATATATACACACATTTTAAAGACATATATGCTATATATAATGTATATGTTAGTTATATAGATATATGTCTATATACATTACATGTATATACATTACATGTATATAGACATACACACACATATATATGATATGTAGATATATGGCTATTTTTTCTGTATATGTATATATCAGTTGTATTCCACATTATTGTAAAATTCTAAATTTCTTATTTTTCAATATTTTAAATTGTAATTTATTATATCAAAAATTTAATTTACTGATAGCTGAATCTATTTTACTTATAGGTTAGATTGCATATATCTCTTAATGACATTTTAAATATGAAGCATTGTATCTTATCACTATTTTACTAGATTTGCAAGAACTTATCAAAGAATATCAGTTTACATATCTTATAATTACCTTTTTTTCATACACCTCATTTAATATTAGTAGTATCTTCTAAGTTATGATTATATTTTAAGAGTAAAACTTTTGCATTTGTCTGAGGAAAAAAAAGAAAAAAAAGAGTAAAACTTTTTCATTTCAAAATAATATGGTCATCTGATACTTCAATAAGTTAATGAATCTAGAATTTCTATCTTTAATATCACTTCCAAAATAAAATATTTTTATTCCAAATTTCCATATCCTCAGCACATCAATAAATTAAGCCATAGTCCCCTTAAATTTATAAAGCAGAAATCTGCAGGTCAATACTTTCTTTTATTCATTACCCAAAATTCACTGTCAGTAAATACTTCTTTACGCCGGAGTGTTATGCTCAAGTTCCATTTTTAGAGATGCTTACTCACCTGCTATTTTTGTTGCTAACCTTGTTCAAACAATCATTACTTCCTGAAGGACTGCTGGTGTTGCTTCCTCACTGGTGTCTTGGCATCTAAATATGACCTGTATAAATGATTCAATAGTAAGTATCTATTAAAAACACTTTAAAGGCTTCCCACTGTATTTGTAATAAAAAAGTAAACACATTGTTACATGTTACTGGACCAAATAAACCATACTTCATAGTGCTGGCGCTCGGCTTTTTCCACTCTCTCCCTATTTCCCGTCTTACTCACATTGCTGTTTTTCTAAGCATGCAGTACCTCCCAATGCCTGTTCAGCGTCTCCACAAAGCTGATTTATTCATCTAGATCTCTGATCTGATGTCATTTCAGAGTTTTCCTTGAACATTCTGTTCAAAGAGTTTATGTAAGCAAGTGACTCTCACTAACTTACTAATTTTCCTATTCCCATTACAGATTTATCACAGACTCTAAGGATATATGGGCTTGTATTTCATTTGGATAGTCTATTTCCCTTCTCTACAGTATTTATCCTCTGAGTATATGATCCCATGGACAACCATTTCTTCCTCCTTTCAAAATACTTTTCAGAATGTAAGAAACACAGACCATCATCTTAACCAAAACCCCGAGGAGAATACCGTAAGGAAGGAAGAACATTTTTGGCTTGTGGTTTCAGAGATTTCAGTCCATTTTCTTTGGCTCCATTGTTTCTGAGACCATGATGAAATTAATCATCTTATAGTCTTATCCTGGAGGCATGTGGATGGGAAGTGTGTTTATCCTGTGGAGAACAGGAAGATGACAAGATGGCTGAAATACCAGGTATAACCTTCAAAGACATGCCCCTGTTGACCCACTTCCTCCAAACAAGCGCTATCTGTTAAATTTCAACTGTATCTCAAAATACCACCACCATTTGGACAATAAGCATTAAACACATTAGCCGCAGAGTCATTTGAACCATAATGTGGAAGTATTACTCAGCCAGTATAATTTAATTTAATCAAGTGTCAACAAGAAATATCTATGTTGTATTCTTTCTGAGAAAGTTAAATGACATTGTGTTGATGTTATTATGGGATCTGGAACATGTCAAATACTTCAGGGGTATGATAACCTCAATAACAACTACCCATTATCAACAACAAATAAATCTAGTCTCCACACATCCTGGAGTTCTTCTATAATGCTATAATGGTTTGGCAAGCTAGAATATGAATGACTTTATACTTTAAGCAACTCAGAACAAAACTCAACTCAAAACAAAAGTATATCATAACACAAAGTCATATGAATTCAAGCTGCAATATGCATAAGCTTTGTAATATGTAGACATGCTAATACAGGCCTTTTATTTATAAACTGTCTATGACTACTTTTATGTTTTTAACAACAGTATTGACAAAAACCCTCTGATAAAGACTAGATCAACATGTAAGAATGAATTATATCAATTCATGCCTATTTCCCTATGGTATGCATTGTTTTAATCTTCCTTTGTTGATATAACTGACAGCAAATAAAATATGAAGTGAGCTTTGAATTCAAAGCTCAATATATCTCTCCATGTAACTTTATTTAATTTTCAGCACATCTATGTGAGATAATACTATTAAAAGGCCTCATGGGTTTTAACAACAAAGCCAAAACCTAACTCCTCATCAATCAGAAGCTTATAGTGCAACTTCCTTTTTTACAATTACATTATTAGGTATGTGTTTAGTCAATTTACTTTTTTTTATTAATCATATAGATAGATGTTTTCCATCAGCTCATAAACAATCTATTGAGGTACTGAAATTTTAGCTCAAAATATTAAAAAATTTACTAAGTTTTCAAAGAACAATATAGAAGTCAGCAGCTCCAAAGTCTAAATTCACAAGCATAAAAAGTAGCTGGATGCATCACTGAAAAGCATCCATGACTGACACTGGCTCAAAGCAAAGAAGCCTTTTCATCTAAGATATTTTCTAGTGAGACAAACTGAACCCACAACAAATATCTACCAGTGTAAAGTTTTCAGAAATTTATTGAACAAGGAATCAAAAACATTTTTTTAATTCAACATAACTTTTGAAGCAAAGAAATAGAAATACTTAGGTTGTACCTTTTTCAAACCCAGTAGAAATGAATCCCAGGGAGTATTCATCTCCTCTTCAAATGACTCGGGAAACCATTATCTTTATATCTTAGATACTTCTCAGGCTCTTTGTAAATACATAGGGCATATCACTTGATCATGTGGAGATTGCTCAGTAACCAGTCCTCTGAGGGTTGCCATGGGGATTAACCTATCTTTTATTAATTTCCAAATTATTCTATATTACAGATTATTTCTCCTCTTCTATTTAGAAATAAACTTTAGTTTCTACAAGTTTAATCATAACAATAGTAATTTCACAGAACTTTGGTTTTCAAAAAGAAATTGAAAAAAGCAGAGATGACCTGCAGGCCTTCTGGTTCTCATCTGTGATTGCCAGGAACAGAGCCTGGTGTGGAACCCAATCCCATGCAGCCCACAGCCCAGTTACAGCTTTATTTCCCTGGATGACAGACTCACAGGAAGGACAGGCTCCAGTCAGAGACAGGGAGGTCAGATAACATCAGTGATAACTAGATGCCAGGAGGCAAGTGTAAGAACATAAGCAAGAGAAACCAATTTGACTTGCAACCTCAGAACCCAGTTCTCCCACCAGAGCAATTCCTGGATATACCAACATACTCTTAAAACAAGATTCAGATCTAAACTCACATTTCATGAAGATGATAGAGGACTTTAAGGAGGACATAAAGAACTCCCTTAAAGAAATACAGGAGAACACAAGTAAACAAGTAGAAGTTCTTAAAGAGGAAATGCATAAATCCCTTAAGGAAATACAGGAGAACACAATCAAACAGGTGAAGGAATTGAAGAAAACCATCCAGGATCTAAAAATGGAAATAGAATCTTTAAAGAAAACTCAAAGGGAGACATTCCTGGAGATGGAAAACCAAGGAAAGAGAACAGGGTCACAGATGCAATCATCAACAACAGAATACAAGCGATAGAAGAGAGAATCTCTGCAGCAGAAGATACGAGACATAGACACAACAGTCAGGGAAAATGCAAAAAGTAAAAAGCTCCTATCTTAAAACATTCAAGAAATCCAGGACACAATGAAAAGACAGAACCTGAGAATAGTTAGGTATAGAAGATTCCCAATTCAAAGGGCCAGTAAATATCTTCAATAAACTTATAAAACTTCCCTAACCTGAAGAAAGAAATGCCTATAAATATACAAGAAGCCTACAGAACACCAAACAGTTGGGACCAGAAAAGAAATTCCTTGTATCATATAATAATTAAAATACTAAATGTACAGAACAAAAAAGAATATTGAAAGCAGTAAGGTCACGTAACATATAAAAGCATACCTACCAGAATTACACTAGACTTCTCACCAGAGACTATGAAAGTCAGAATATCCTGGACAGATGTCATACAGACCCTAAGAGAACAAAAATACCAACCCAGACTAATATTCCAAGCAAAAATCATAATTACCATAGATGGGGAAATCAAAATATTCCAAGACAAAACCAAATTTGTACAATATCTTTCCACTAATTTAGTTCTATGAAAGGATAAGAGAAGGAAAAGTCCAACACAAGGAAGGAAACAACACCCAAGGCAAAGCAAGAAATGAATCTTTTCCCAACAAATCCAGAAGAAGAGAAAAAGACAA
>JADRCC010571777.1:0-11198 GCA_019843855.1 Hylomyscus alleni
CTTGCCCCCACATTCTCCAGTTTTGTGATTCAACCGCCCTCCTCCAGAATTTACTGTTGTGTAAAAAAAAAAAAAAAAAAAAAAAAAAGGTTCCACGGTGCCCTCTGCAGGAGGAGAATGGCATGGTCAGGCCAGACTGCCCCAGTGGGAGGCATCTTTCCTACCTTCATTTCCCCTTTTAATTCCCAGGTCAGGAAGATAAAAGGGCTGACAGGTCTCTGTCACTCATTTAGGCACAGAGAGTTCAGCCATTTCGAAGGATTGGCTGAGTCAAGGGTTGGTTGGATATCATTTGAAACCATTCACTCCTTCCTGGCTACTGTGGCACATTTAGGAAAGTATGAGCGAGCCATTCTACCAGCTTTTTTTTTTTCCCCCAGAGGAGACTGGAAGTTCGTATTGTAAGGTTTCTTCATTGTGGAAATAAATTCAGTCTGCGTAGCTGAATAAAAGGCGTGTGCTCGTGCTTGGTGCTTGGGGACCAACGTTCCACTTGAGTAATATGTCCCATTTTTCATTATGCTTGGATGGGACGGAGAGACCCCTGGAATCCCTGGTTGTGATTAGTGTCGGGAATACATTTGGCTGACCAGATTTTTTACCCTGATTAAGTACAGAATCTGTATGTTTTGTTCTTGTGTGTTTGATTGTAATCACTAGATGTGGGAGCCTGAACACTTTTTTTTTTTTTTAACTGCTTTACGGAGAATAGATCCTCAGAACTTCATGAAGGAGACAGAAAGTTATTGTTAATAACTTAGATGAGTTTTTGCCCTCATTCATTCCCAGACTGAGGTCACTCTGTCTGCGGTCACACCTGCGTAAGTCGGCATTCTACTGATTCAGGATGCCCGAGATGAGCAAGAGGAAGGAAGAGTGATTTGGTGGTGGGGATTTCAGTCCCTGGTCACCATTGTCTTGGGACCTGTGAGAGGCAGAGCAGCAAGGTGGAGAGGGTGCAGTGTCTCCCAGGACCCTGCAGACAGAGGTGGGGGAATGCAGGGACAAGACTCAACCCCAGCGACCCACTCCCGTTGACTAGATTCCAACTCCTGAGTCTCCGTGTCTGTCACTTTGCTGAGAGCTGGGCCCGCTGAAGGTTTAAACTATAGGCTCATTGTTCTGAGCCTCAGTACCTGGAACAAAAGAAGATTGAGAATTAAAAGGCACAGGCCTAGGATGAGATGACCTACAATGGGATTGGGCGAAGGCAAGGAGCAAGCATCGTGTCTGTGGCTGCCCTAGGATTCCGAGGGCAAGCAGCCAAATGGTCTGGAGCTGCAATCATATCCCTGGTTGCTGAACATCCAGAATCCATCACTCGGGTTGGCAAAGACCCTTAAGAGGAGTATTCGAGAAGCTCAGTTGCATATAAAGTCTAAAAAGCTCCAACCTGGTCTGAGAGTAGACCTTCAGGCTTCCCCGCTGTGGCTAGAAGCTCTACGCATCTTTGCTCGCCCTCATTCATGGAGAAAGATTTTGAGATTCTCACCAGAACAAACCAGATGCTGCCAGGAGTGACTGAGTCATCACACCAGACAGTGAGCTGTGCACTAACCGAGCCGCCTCCAGCAAGTCTGGTAAGGTGGCCAAAGTGCATGGGTGCTGGCTGAGAGGAGGAACAAAGGGAGGCTTCCCAGGCATCTGTCGTCAGCCCTGGCTGCACCATGGTACTGAGGATCAGAGAGAGGCTCTAGGACGCCTCCTGGCCTTGCTCAGGTTAGGACTGACAGTAATAGCACTGAAATATGATATAGCTCCACTCTGCTAATGTTAAGAAAACTTGACATTGGTGGAGGGTGAAGGTGTGTGTGTGTGTATGTGCATGCACATGTATGTATGTATGTATTATGGGTGTGTGTATGTATGCATGAATGTGTGAATGTGTATGCAGGCTGTATTGTGTATGCATGTGTGTATGCATGCATGTGTGTGCATGTGTATGTGTGTGTATGCATGTGTGTGTGTGTGTGTGTGTGTGTGTGTGTGTGTGTGTGTACAGAAGTGTTTACATTCTGCAACACCATTTTGCTCACTGTGAGAAAGGAAGAGAACTGTGCTCACTGCGCCTGCTGAGGGGAGTCTGCTAAGAAGACATTGACTTCAGTTCTTACTCAAGCCTCATACCAGCTAGAACTTAGGGCAAGGTGCTCACATCTGAGCTGCAGCCAACTCGTTTCACAAGGTATTTGTATGAAATAATGAGCCTTTTTACTCTTTATTGTTTTATTTGTGTGTGCATGTGCGTGTGTGTAGAGACCAGGGTTCAGAGGCCAGAGGCCAGTCAAGAGCTTCACCAGGTGAAGTTACTCAAGGTGACCTCTAAGCTGGTAAGCTGGGCTTAGGCCCACCTGGAAAGTGCTGTGTGGCCTGGGTACCACGGAGTAGAAAAAGATGCTCGTTGGCTTTCTGTGCACCTTGCCTTGGTTATCTGATTTGTAAAAGACACCTCAGCCTTGCAGAGAGTCACCAAGTGAGTGCTTCACTTCAAACACCTATTCCACTGCCAGCTTGTCAGGGCCAGGCCCGCTACAGAAACCAGAGCAGACACCTGGAGGGATCGCATCCTGCCTGACTCCAGGAGTCAAGCCGCTGAGCAGCGTCTGGGGGCGATTTCTACCACCACAAACGTTTTCTTTTCTAAAAAAGAATTCTGTTTTTCCATTAAGAAGACAACTGTCAGGAGAAAGGCTCAGAAGTCTGGCAGCACTGTGTGGATCAGTGACATTCATGAAGCCCTAAGATTATTTGATCTACCTGATACCAAGTGTCTGCATACTTGGCAGAATGAGGATAAATGACTGCCTTTTTTCTCTGGCTCCTGCACATTTGGCCTAACATGATCACAGATAGTGAATAATGGTCCAATTCAGCGCTTGCTTTCTTCATGATACCCCCCTGAGGAATACAATATGTTAGTTCTTTGGTTGGCTTCTGAGTTTGATTGACAGGAAAAAAAATAATAACAGCAGAGAGATTACATCTTGCCAGCATCCTAAATTCTGAAGAACAAAAACCATACTTAAATTATGACTAAACCGTTTGACTTTCTCATTTTTTAAAATGAACCTCCTGGAGGGGAAAACCCTCTTTCCTGGGGGAAAGCCTTAAAGGTTAGCAGATGATGCGGTAGTCTCTGAAACCTGTGTCTCGGACCAGAAGAAGGGCTCAAGTGTGTTTGTGTGTGTTTTTAACATATACTTATGTTATGTATGTGTGGGCATGTGTAGGTCAGAAGACTGGTTGCAAAAATTGGTTCTCTCCTTCCACCTTGTGGGTTCTGAGGATCAAACGCAGGTCATCAGGCTTGGCTGCAAGTGCCAACTGAGCCATCCCATGAGCACGAACTCACTCAGGAGCCATCCCACGAGCACGAACTCAGGCTTGTATCTTACCTCAAGCTGAGGAGGGTAGAAAGTGCTACTGAAGTCTGTGATCTTACCAACCTCTGATCTGACCTTAGGTCCTTTACTCTGTCCCTGAGCCTCAGTGTCCCCACTGGTAGAATGGGACAGTTGTTATCTGCCACAATAGCTTTACAATGCAGATGAAAAAGCCAACAGAAGGAAATGCTCTGTAAATGTTGTCTATTACACATTTCAATATCAATGTTTTATATATTACGTATATATATACACGTGTGTGTGTGTGTGTGTGTGTGTGTGTGTGTGTTTGTGTACCATGGAAACCTTTGGTTGAATAAACTACATGGGGACATGGAGCAGAGGGATCAGCTTAGGCTGACTGTGCTCCTCTTCCATGGTGGCACACCCAGCCTTGCCACCCTTGGCTGTCCCTAGGTATTCTCTGAAAACCTAGTACTGTAATGGGGCCTTGATTCTCTGTGTTGTGAGCCTGCTCTGAAGGGTATTTCTTTGCCTTTTGTTGTTGTTCATTCGGCCTGAGGTCATTAGGCAGAAACCTGGGGTGGGAGTAGGAGGAGACAACCTTGGGGATAGTGGGTCTTTATTCTACTGCTGGTCCTCGGAGAGCTGAGGTTGCCCAGCACAGACTTGGGCCAGCACTGAACTTCAGTGTGTGCTGAACCACTTAGGAGCCGCTTACAGATGTGGCCTCGTGGGACTGTCACCAGATATTTTGGCAGACAGATATTTTGGAAGCCCTGCCACATGGCAGATGCTGGGATTTCATGTTCAACACCATTTTACTGAGTGTGAGACGCTGGAGATGTCATTACTTCTCCAAGGCTCAGATCCTCTTTGGGGAGAGAGAGCAGTATGACCTTCTCTGAGAAGACTTTCTAAGCATTCTGAGACCTTGCTTTCGCTGTTCTAGTGTGGTCTGCACCGTGCAATGGACAGGAGCCCTATCTCCCCTGTTCTGAATGCTACTCCTGAGTTTTTGCTGCCTTGGCTTCAGTAGGGTTTCGTGACAGCTTTGTTCTGGTGACAAATCACAGCGCAACCCGGGTAGAATCATGGACCCCCACCTTCTGCCTGCCTGGCCTGGCTCCCACTGTGAGTGTTGGTTAGCTGGTGGGTTGGTACTTTTTCTGATTCGGGCTGTACATCCCATTTGGGCCCCCCACACACACCCGTTAGTCAGTTTTAGCATAATAGACCTTTTTCTTAAACCATTCCATAAAATCATGTTTGTGGCAAAAGTACATTTATGAAAGACATAATTTCATTAGCTTTTGGATAGTCCCAGTGGCAGGGAGGCTTTGAGGAGTCTTGTAGACAAGAAAACCGTTTGACCAGTGTTTACCTTAAATGTTCCAACCCTCCCTGACCAGGCACTCCTCCTCCTTGTTCCTGCCTGTTGCCTGGCTCCCAGGGAAGTGCCTATCTTTGTTTAACCCTGGTTGGGAGGCTCCTTCTGTGGGCAACCTCCCTTCATACCAGGACAAAGCATGAAAGGCTGGTGTGCTCGGGTGAGAAGGCTTTGCAACGATCTTTGCCTAAGTGTGGTAGAAGGCTGCATTTACAACAGCACACAGCAGCTCCTCTCTGCCAAAAAGCTTCTGGCTGTGGACAGTGATCTCCTGAGGAATGGGGTTGTCCCCTGTCAAGTGTTTCTCGTCTCTCTGTGAAATCTCACCCATCCTTGGAAGCAGGAGGAGCAGCTATTCCCACAGCCAATTTTGTACTTTGTTGTGACCATATAAGGTACAAGATAGAGAAACGGCTTGATCAATTAAAGCAGAAGGATTTTCTGTGGGGTTTTGAATAAGTTGAGTAGAGAAAGAAGGTGTTTTCAGGGGTACCGTGGCTTCAAAGGATAAGAAAACAGATGCCTTCCATGTTTAACAGTATCTTCCTGACTTGGGGTAACAGTTGGTAGAATAGATGAAGCCCTAGGTTCAGTACCCAGTGCTATATAAACCAGGCACGCGGTACATACCTGAAATCCTAGCATTCTGGAGGTCGTGGCAAGGAAGATCAGAAGTTCAGGGTCATCCTCGACTACATAGTATGTTTGGGGCAAGCCTAAGGTAACTGAGACCATCTCACACTAGGGAAAGGAAAGGTATTATAGGGATGGGACAGCTTCCTTTGAATGCCACAGTTAAACACCAAGTCTCTTCTCTTCATCCATGTAATTGGAAGGATTTAAAATTTCATGTATGACAAGTCTTTTGATGTACAGGATACGGGGGTCAGGGAGGGGACAGCACAACAAAACCGGAGATGGACCCACAGATAGATGCAGGTTTGAAGAGCTGATTCTGTTTTTGAAAGTTATAGATGAAACATAAAGCAGCCTTCGTCATTTGGCTTCCCAGTTCTCTGCAGCAGGAGTGGATCTGACAGAGTCCTCCTTTGAGCCTCCTCGGAGAAGAGATGGAGAGCACAGCTTTGGAAATGGAATGATGCTTCCTTAGTTTTTATATTGGTTTGTTTTTGTTTTTCTTTTGTGCTACCAGCAGAAAAACAAATGACCTTGTGGCCCATGATTTCGCAGGGTTTTATCTAAAACGATTACCTTGTCGTATATTTAAAAAAGGGCCCAACATCGTTGTCTCATACATTGAGGGAACAATACATTATTCCTCTGAAATGAAAAAGTTACAAGGGACACTGGGGAATTAGTGGCTCATATAAGACAGAAAAGCTTACCTTTTTGCATTTCTGCAAAAAAAAAAAAAATGAAGAATGGTATCAGAATTTTGGAAGGCTATGCATTACAAAGCAACTTACAGAATCTAGGCTCTGTAGATCACAATCTATATTCTAGCTCAGACCTTCTAGGAGCCTTTGGAATTGTGGACATGTATGTATCCAAAGCCAAGATCCTCCCACCCCGGCCCAGGCTGGTGCCCGACCTCCATGGCCATCATTTGTTTTTTTTAAGATTTATTTATTTATTTTATGTCTATGAGTACACCATTGCTCTCTTCAGATACACCACAAGAGGGCATCAGAACCCATTACAGTTGGTTGCTGAGAATTGAACTCAGGACCTCTGGGAGAGCAGTCGGTGCCCTTAACCACTGAGCCATCTCTCCAGCCCCATGGCCATCTTTGTGCCTGCCTTTTCTCCTCTCTTTAAAGATGCTCCCCAAGAAGCAGCCAGTAAAAAGAGTGTCTTCCAGCCTCTGCCTTGATACTGGACAGTGAAGCCAGGGGAGGTCAGTGTTTACCTGTCATCCAAGTCTTGAGAGGTGGAGATAGGATATCAGGAGCCCAGGGTCATTCTCAGTAACATAACGAGTTTGAGATCAGTCTGGATGTCGTGAAACCTGGCTTTTAAAGAGTGAAAATTAATTATAATGATGGTGATGGTGGTGGTGGTGGTGGTGGTGGTGGTGGTGGTGGTGGTGGTGGTGGTGGTGGTGAGTTGTTTTAACAATGTAGGAAAGACTCCTTCAGCCAGCTCTAGATTCTTCCTGCAGAGTCACTGAACAGAACCACATCCACATGCCCATGTAGTGGCTCAGAGGGATATAATGACACCAACCGAAGCTGTTCTGAAAAACATACACTTAGGATAACTCCACTGGTTTCAATTATCCTCAGAAATCTAAGTGTTCAAGATTGACACCTTGACAAATTATAGGAAATTGCAAACAGTTTCCCAGGCCCGATTATTGGATCTATTCCCCAACAGCTTTGGAGAAGATTCGGGCAGGAAACCTCCCTCAGCCAGGTTTCAAGTCCCCATAGCAATGACAGGAGTTGGGGTCAGCTGTCCTGAAACACACTATGTCTTTGTACCTGTTGGCTTCAGGACCAGACCACCAACGACTGGCTCCCTGGCTGAAACCTGTGAATGGTAGAGTCCTGGGCTGCATCTCACCTTTGCTGAAGGAGAAGGGAAAAGTGCTCAGGAACACAGTGATCCCATTTAGAGCACTGGTTCCTGTCAGAGAAGGCTGAGGCTGCGTGCCAAAAAAAAAAAAAAAACAAAAAAAACTGAAGGTTTTCCTTGTCTTCAAAGGCATCACGATGTTTTGAAGGAGACTTTCTCTTTACGTAGTCATTTGTCAGTTGGACTATGGAAATTGGTCTTTTAGAACTGAAGTGCCCCCCAGACTGACACTGGGAAGCCATGAGTGGATCAGGAAGATCCATAAAGGCCTTTGCCATGGTATTGTGTGTTCGTGTGTATGCAAATGTGTGTGGAGAACAGAAGGCAACCTCCGATGTAGTTTCTCAAGTGTCACTGTCCGCTTGGTAGTTTTCTGAGGTAGTATCTGTCACTGACCTGGAACATAACAAGTAGACCAGGATCAGTGAGCCAGTGTCTCTAGCTCACAAGCACTGAGATTACAGGCGAATATCTCCATGCTGAGGATTGTGAGTGGGCTCTGGGGTTGGAAGGCAAGCCCTTCCTACACTGAGCTACTCCATAGCCCTTGCCATTAGCATTTTAAACATAACACTAGAGTAGATTATATCAGAGTTTATTGTACATAATAAGAGTAGGGGGGAAGGGGCAAGATGGCTCAGAAAGTAAAGGTGTTCAATGTGCAGACTTTACTTGGACCCCTAGGATCTACATGGTGTAAGGAAAGAATCGACTCCAGAAAGTTGTTTAAAGCATGCACGTGCCAGGACACACATGTAGATGCGTGCACACACACACACACTCGCAGCGCACACGGGGGAGGGGGAGGGAGGGGCAGGCAGGCAGATAGTAACTTTTTAAAAAGTATCTCAGTGCTGTTCATATACAGATACGCGTTCACAAGCTGCTGAGTGACTCATGATATGCTAATTTTAAACTTATGTGCGCTCATCAACCCTAGGCCGTGCTGCTGACCTGGTCACTCTCAGCCATCTACTCCATACCCTTCAAGACATAAGCGGACTGAGTGCTGAGAGAAGCCGTCAGATGGCTTTCGAAGTCAGTATGACGTGGGACAAAGGAATAGATTTAATACACTTAATAGTGTTTCTTCAACCTGCATTGCTCAACAAGCCTATGTGATTCTCACCAGTTCTCTGAACCATTTGTGGTTTCTCAGTGTCATGTTTTTAAATCAACTTGAAACTTAAATGTATGTTTAATAAACATGAAATGGTTCATTTACACATGGGGTGGGTGCAATATACCTTGAAAAGCATAAAGATACTCATCTGTGGGCTGCAGAGAGCAAGTCGCTTCCCAACAGTGGTCCATGTGCACTGTGGGGGATAAGATGTCCAGAACATTCTTGTATGCTTTGCTCCTGCCCCCTCCTCCCCAACACATTCCTTTACTGTAAAAAAGGGGAGGGCCCATATATGTGAGAAAAAAGGCAAGAGCTGTTAGTTATTAGAGTAGTCCTCTTCATTTAGAAAGCCCACCCCTCCCTCCATCCTCCAGGCTTGTTTTCCTAGGACACCAGCATTTCTGAATTAGCAAGTTGACAATACCTTGTCCCAGACAGCTTTCTCCATTAGCAAACATGAGGGCGACTATTTGAGAATAAAGAAATACCCTATGCATTACACACAGAACAGTAAAAGGACTTAGCCTGTGAGGGGCGAGGCTAAGCATGTGGCTCCCTATGGGACAAAAATGGCCATGGCTCGACCTTCAAGAGACTTCTTAAAGGCTCACTGGGATTTTAATGTGAGCACAGCTAAAAAGACTCCAGAGAAATAGTAGAAACAGTTTGCCTTCATTCCTTTTATTAAAACCCAGGGTCTCCCTGTGTAACCCTAGAACTAACTATGTAGACCTGGCCTCGATCTCAGAGACCTCCATAGCCTGCAGCTAATCCTCTCTCTTACAAATCAGCCTTCCTTTTCTTTAGCACTTATCCCCCCATCCTGGCAAACGGTGTGTTGATGAATTATTTCCTGTTTCCTTTCTCTAAAATATAAACTTCATTAAGTTTTGTTGTGGACATGTCCCAAGGGTCTGGAACAGCACTTGGTGTGCTTGATAAATAAGTGAGTGTTGGCGGGCACCTGTTGAGTGTATGGATGGTGGGTGGGTGGGAGCAAAGATGAGTGGGTGAGTGGGTGGGGATGAGAGGGGGAATGGGAGGACAGGTGCTTAGGTAGAAGGAAAGGTGTTGGGTGGGTGGGGGGATAGATGGATGAGTGTTGTTTCATTTGGCTTCTGATAAGATCCCAGGGAAAGGGAAAGGCAATCTTACTAGGAAAAATGGTTCCCGACTTGAAAACTTACTTTCATTAGCCAGAGGGGCTCTTCTGTGGTACAGCTGCTTCCTGCTGAGGGGTGTGGCTGCCCTCATCATGGAGATCACCATCGTAGGGCATGAAGAACGGCAAAGTCTGAAAAAAAAAAAAAAAAAAAAAAAAAAAACAACGCTCTGGGCCTTAGAGACTGAGGTTTCCATTTCTTTAAAAGGAAGTGGTGGGCTGGGGATGGAGCTCAAGTTGTAAAGAGTTTTCCTAGCATGTACCAAGCTAATTTCCCAGCCCCACATACACTTAGAAGATAGAGGCAGGAGGTAGAGAAAATTGAAGGCTAGTCTGGGATGCATGAGATTGTGCCTTTTCACAACCTCCACAAACAAACAAATAAATAGATGTCACTTCTGTGGTGTTTCTGAGAGTACTGTGTCAGGAGACCTGGGTTCAAATCCCAGGCATTCCGTTTTAGCTGAAAGACCACAGTCATCAACAGCCCTGCCTGGTCTCCTTTTCCTTTCTTGTAAAAGGGGAACCGGAGCACCGTTTAACAATATGTTGAGTGGTGTGCCTCCACACATCCATGAGACACCCCCTAGGAGGTGGGGCCAAGCCAAGGAGACACTGACAAGCTGGTGGTGTAGGTAGTTTTGTAAGTCAGCCTGTGGCTCTGGCCAGGAAAAGATCCAGCAACCCCCGTGAGTTTTGGTGGAGGAGTTGTAT
Source organism: Hylomyscus alleni (assembly GCA_019843855.1). Lineage (NCBI taxonomy): Eukaryota > Metazoa > Chordata > Mammalia > Rodentia > Muridae > Hylomyscus > Hylomyscus alleni. Next base: position 10,275 of record JADRCC010571777.1, read on the forward strand.
AGCACCCTCCCCTCCAAATCCAAATTCCCCAGTAAGTCAGGAAGATGGATGTGTTTTAAAACATTGGGAGGTCTGCTTTGGATCACCCAGAACTGTGGCTTCCCCACGCAGCTGCGGGCGGGACTCAGACAGTTCCCTGGCTGCCCGGCTCCCAGCGCTTGCGCCCCACACAGGGCTGCCTTGACCCAGCCTTAGCAGCCGTTGACTTTTAAATCATCAAAAGCGGCTCTATGTACAGTTTACTCTGTTGCTGGAAGGCAGCAGAACATAGGTATTAGGAAGGGGAGGTGGGGGGAAGGAAAGAGAGCTGAGGAAGCAGCCGTTAATCCTGCCAGGCTTCTGGGCACAGGAGTAGTTGCGGATGACAAAAGTTAATTAGAAACATGAGCAGTTTAACAGAAAACACTTGTGACAATTGGAAGGGCAGCCTCTCCGCTTGCAGAAATTCTCCTAGAGAATCCTTGTGGGAGAAAGTGGCTGCTGTTAGGTAAGTCCCCATCACTGTGACTTTGCAAGCAGTGTTCTCTTAAGGGGCTGTTGGGGTGGGGCTTGGGGGTGTGGTGGGGGGACAGACTCAGTGGGGGGTGTTTCCTCTGTCTTCTGGCCACTTTCTCTAGCAGCTACTGGCACTTGGAGCCACTCCTGCATTATGGCAGTTCCGTCTGAAGAAGGGGCTGCAGTTTGGAGGGCTTTCTGATGCTGGGCCACTGGGGTAAGTGACAGGACAGTAATAGGGGAGCCCACACTTCCCAGAATGGTCCTGGCACTTGTATGGAAATGCCTTCATGGATTTCTGAGAAAAGACTGTGGGCCAGGAAACATGCATTGAGTGCCAAAGGGGAAGCCTTGACTTTCAGATAACCTGTGTTTTCTCGCCGTGTGTGTGTGTGTGTGTGTGTGTGTGTGTGTGTGTGTGTGTGTGTG
>JADRCC010571782.1:0-11368 GCA_019843855.1 Hylomyscus alleni
CATTCTGTAACTGTTTTTCCAGAGTAAAGTAAATCAACATATAAATGTCCATGTTTATCCATTTGTGTGGCACAGTGTAAAGTCACAGAGAAAAGTAGTTTATCTTGTTTATCACTTTGAAATTTAATATTGACTACTCCAAGTGCTCCCATGTGTATAAGGACATTATTTTCTGTTTTGAAATATCGATGTAAAATGAGTTACATATATTGTCTACACAGTACTTTGAACTAAAATGACCCATATATTATTGATTAGATTCCTGGTCTTGAAAATAAATATATCTATTGACCTTAAATAATGATAAATATAATGATAATAGTTTAAAAATGTATGAACTACTTTACTCATGTACTCCAGTTACTTTAACTGGGTAAGATTTAATTATACTTTACTTATTAGCATAACTCAATTAGAGTTCAGGACAAAGCAGGATGCTGACTCTCATCCAGTAGAATTTGTCAAGAGAATTTTATTGACATTGATTCTTTGTTGGAGATTTTTCACAGAGTACTCTGAGAATTCTGAGAAACAAAACATGAACTGACCTCACAGTTTAACTATATTCCTGATGTCTGAAAAACCACGCCTAATGGAACAAAATGAAAAGAAATACTATAATACAATATCTTTTTCAAAATTATCAGTTATCTTTAAAAACTTTTAGGTGAATGCCTTAAGTTTATTGGTGAGGTAGGTTCTTTGTCTGAGTTATGGGTTATTATTGCTATGATAAAATAGTGTGACTAATACTTGGGGAAAAAGGAATTTCTTTGGCTTACACTTTCTCATCACTGTTCACCATCAAAGGAAGTTAGGATAGGACCTCAAGCAGAGCAGAAACCTGGAGGCAGGATCTGAAGAAGAGGCCATGGATGATTGCTACTTGCTGGATTGCTCCATTTGGCTTGCTCAGTCTTAGAAACACCCGCCTAGGGGGTGGCACAGTGAGTTGGGCCTTCCACTATCAATCACTAATTAAGAAAATGTCTTCAGGACTGCCTATGTCCTGATCGTATGAGGTTCTTTTCTCTCAGTTGAATTTAGCTTGTGTGAAGTTAACCTAAAAAGTATCTATAATATTCTTAAATAATTTATCATATTCTAATATATGTGAGTAACTAACAACTTCAAGTTTTTCACACAGCCAAAATACTTAGAGTCATTCAAATCATTGCCAGGATACTCAATACACTGAAGCCCCCATCTCTTTTACTTCCTGTCTCAGGATTGGGACCCCATTTGGCTTGGACCTGTCTAGGTCCTGTACATGCTATATGTGCCAATCCTGTTAAGTGTTAAAGGAAGTGTTTCTTTGGTGTCTTCCAACCTCACAGGCTCTTAAAATTTGTCTTTCTCGTCTGTGGCATAGCTCCCCAATACCTGTGGAGAGAGGTTTGATAAATACATCTGTTATAGTACTGAGTGTTCTAAGGTCTCTGAATTTTCACCACATTATTTACTTGTAGGTGAGTCTCTATCATTTTTGAGATATTCTGTTAAAATATTGCATAGTTCAAAGTTAATAGAGTATTGAAGATTTTTAGTCCTATGTGACTAAATGTCACAACCTAGCACATACTTTATATACCACATATTTCAAAATGTACCACATATTTCAAGAATTTAAAAGCAATGAGCATACATTTGCCTTATTTTTTCAGAATACAAGTGTTACAAGATAAGGAAACCAATGCTGGCCTACTGAAGATTTGATGATAATATAGAAAGTATACCTTTTCTATATTATCTAAACAAAAAACCTGAACATATCACCTTTATTATTATAAAAGTTATTATTAAATAAATTTAACTTAATTTCACTGTTTGTAATTTTAAATTATGTTTAATAGTAATTTTTTTTGGCAGATGCAATGGGCTTCTCAGAGGCTTACTCCTTTTCTAGCTTTTTCTGAACTCTGGTTGGCTGGTTCAACTAAGCTGTTTTGCCTCAAACTCCTCCGCAAGCTGGTTCCTACCAACTTCACATTGAATTTCTCTGCTTGACCTCAAACTAACTTGAGAAATTTGTTCTAATCTTTAGCTCCTTCTTGTCTCTGGCTTCAATTGCTTCTCCTGACCTGCATAAGTGATAGATAACCTTGCATATTTCTAGTTGATTTAGATTCATTAATCCAATTCCAAAGCCTATCTTTACCACACTTTCTTCAAATCCCAGAAAGCTGAAGTTTTCTAGAGAAAATATACCATGCAATTTAAAATAAAGAAGAAAAGTATTTTTTGTTTGTTTTTAAATCTCTGAGAATCAGACTCCCTGAATTAATGCTTATGATCTGAGAATACTTGTTTATCAGGTGGATAAAAAACATGTCTGGTTCAAGTATAATGAAGCTTAATATAATAGGGACTTATATGCAATATGCTTTGAAATAAGGTCACTTTTTGTGACAAAATCAAGCAAGCAAACAGAAAAAAACAAACAATAAAAAACAATAAAAACAGCTTCTAGTACACTTGGTATTATATTGTTCTAGATTTGCAGGATAATCCTGTTTTGAGTAGCCCAGGTATTAAATATTTGTCTCACATAGAATGAGTTAATATAAGTTAATATTGATGATTCTTTCAAATGTTTAAGAACTTGTATTTTAAAAGGATTCTAAACTAGTTGCTCTTTTTGCTAATTGTCATAATTTTCTGGCATTTGTTTCCAAGTAGCTGGGAAAGTCAGCAGAGGTGGTTACCGTTCCGGTTTTATTAAGAGGTAGTACTATAGGTTCAATGGGCTGTCTTATCTTGATCCTGAATTTCATTAGGTTTCACAGGTTCACAATTAAGTACTTCCTGCTTGCTTTCTTCCTTTGTCTATTGTCTGTCAAACCTTTGTATTATCGCAGTGAATTTTTCTTGTTGTACAACTATTTTTCCACTTATTTAGAAGAAATATATAAAGATTGTAATTAAAATTAGGGAGGGATTTACTCAGGTGGTCACAATTCCAGTAAGTACTGGAATGGCTTTTTCAAATAATATTATTATTCCCCCCCAACTCCTACCCTTGGTGTTAAGGGATCTGAAATGGAATTTTGAATTTTTAATGCAGGAAATATCTGTCTATATAATTAAAATTGTCTTTTAGTGTAGCTCATTTTAATTGCCTATCTTCTGTGTCATTCCTTGTTCCAGGATCAAGACTCCTGTGGATCCAGAATTTCCCAAGTCTCTCTGAGTAGCCAAGCAAACTTGAAGAGCTGATACTTCCTCTGAAGAGGATGTCAGGTAAATGTTTTTATTGCCACTTTCTGTCAGATATCATCTGCTTTCTGCTACATTGGTGGGTTTGCTTCTTCTTCAATCATGTCCACCAACAGAGTAAATAACTCTTATTCTACAGATATATTTGTCTTCTCTGAGGCTTATAGCTAAATAAGCTCACACATTCTAGTTCTTTCAAACCTCTGGATGGCTAGTTTTTAAACTCAGCTGTTTTTACTCCAACTCTTCTCCATGCTAACTGATTCATTCTGATTTCTCATAGCTTCTCACTGAATTAGTCTGCTTGGTCTCAAACTCATGCTGGCAATTTGTTCTAATCCTTGGCTTTCTTATTTCTCTGGTTTCAACAGTCTCTCCTGACCTGCACTGAACTGTATAAACTCACAAGTGTGCTGAACTCCACTGCATTATGTTCATTGCACTAACTACCAACTCACTGATCAGGTTCTGCTTCAGTGAGCTTAAATGGATGAATAGCACTGACTCAGCTATAATCACTGAACTGTCCTCCAATTAGATGCCACTTCAAATATGACTCCTCGTTCTACAAACTAACCTTACCTACATTGTTTGAGATTAAAGGTGTGTATTTAAGGTGTGTCTTCATTCTAACTGGATCACACAGGCATAGGAGGTCTTCGGATATCATCCTTTTCCAGAAAAGCCATGCTGTTGGGTTAAAATTTCTCCACAATTATGTGTACATATTTATTCCCAATCTCTCTCTCTCTCTCTCTCTCTCTCTCTCTCTCTCTCTCTCTCTCTCTCTCTCTGTGTGTGTGTGTGTGTGTGTGTGTGTGTGTGTGGTTTCTATTACATATGGAGGTAGTAAGACAATTTACAGGGGTCAGGTCTACTCTCCTTGTATGCATGTTCAAGAGATCAATGTCAGGTCCTTAGGATTAGAAGCTGAAGGTAAAATGCAGATCTGGCATGGCTGCAGAAGGGATGGTGTGGCAGGGTTCCAGCCCCTGAAGCAGAGCAAGCAAGATGTAGGTCTTCTTAAATGCTTATGGTTGCTGCAGGCATAAAGCTTGTTGACATAATGACATACATATTTTATTTCACATTCCTCCTTCAGGGATTGTTCTCATTTCCAAGGCTATAGGGGAATGCTCTCCCTGACAAGGTTAATAACCCATGGCAATCAGAAACAGCTTGAATCCAAGAATTGAGAATCTGTTGGTGATCCTCAGCAAAAAGGTGATGCTTTAATCTTCAAGACACCCTTTAAGGCTGTGGGAAAGAACTCTGAAAACATGAGTTCATGAATGTATAAATCAGTGTAAGAATTGTGCTTGAGAGATTTTTCTCAACTATGCAAACTATAAAGATTCAAAATGAATTATATGACGGGGTTTCATGGATCTGAAAGAACAGAGGCAGCTACACTAATGAGTCAGCTTATTCAGAAAGATATCAAAGGTGATATAACTTAGTGAATAGAGGAAAAAGAATGAAAGATTAAAAAGATAAAACTACAATCAATAGTTATATAATATTGGTAAAATGGTGGTCTCCCATGGGAATCTATCATCAACTAAATTTGATCCAGATATTATACTCTCTAAAGAAAGTAGTTATATGTAAAATCTAAATAGAGGATGGGAAAATACAAGGGACAAGATGGTGGCTTAATGATATTCCTACTCTCTTGGATGGCTTAATACTTTCCAATAATAAGTCTTGGTGTTGCTAAGATTAAAAAGTAAAAATATCCAAAATTAAAAGAATATAATGAGGTAGCTAAGAGTTATAAAAATGAACTTCAACCCTGCAAAGTGCAAAAGACTTGCTATGAAAAAAACCAACAACAACAAAAAAAAACAAAACAAATCAAAACAAAACAAAACAAAACAAAACAAAACCTTGGTGTCTGGTGGTTCATTTGCCTGAAATGTGTCTTGTATTTCAATTTCTATTTCTAAGACTCAAGGGGTTCCATCCATTTGCCTGAAAAACTCAGGATGTCCTCATTCTTTATAAGTAGGTAGTAGTCCATTGTGTAAATGAACCACATTTTCTGTATCTGTTTTTCTGTCTTGGAACATCTGAGTTGTTTCTAGCTTCTGGCTATCACAAATATGGTCTCTGTGACCAAAGTGGAACATATGCTCCTGTGGCATGGTGAGACATTTTCTTGGTATATTCTCAACAGTGGTAGCACTGGATCTTCAGGTAGATCTATTTCCAATTTACTGAGGAATCTTCAGATTGATTTCCAGAATGGTGTTACCAGTTTGCAATCCAACAAGCAATGTATGAGTGTTCTAGACCCAAAAGGACGTGCATGGTATGTACTCACTAATAAGTAGATATTAACCAAAAAAAAAAAAGTACAGAATATACAACATACAGTCCATATAACTCATAAATGTCAACCAGCTGAAGGGTCCAACTGAGGATGCCTCAGTTCCACATGGGAAGGAGAAGAAATCAATCACAAGTGGGGAGGAAGGGAGGGACCTGGGAGGAAAAGTGGAAGGGGGATAGGAAGGGAGAGGGGAACCTGATGTGGTATTGGCTGAGAGAAAAGGACTGGAGTCCTGAAGGTTGACAGAAAGAATGGAAACAAGCAACCTTGGGAGGTAGGAGGTTATGGGGAGAAGGCACCAGAGATCTGGAAGGTGAGAGACTTTCAGGACTCAAAAGGAGCAACCTTAGATGAAATGCCTAACACTAGGGAGAGGGAACTTATAAAGCCCATGTCCAAGAGGAAGACAAGGCATCAAAAAAGGGAGAGAGTTGCCATCCCACAGTCAAAACTCTGACCCATAATTGTTCCTGTCTGAAAGAACTACAGGGATGGAAATGGAGTAGAGCCTGAGGAAAAGAAGGTCCAAAGACAAGCCCAAAGTGTGACTCAGCTCAAGGGGAGGTCTCAAGGCCTGACACTAATACTGAGGCTATGGAGTGCTCACAAAAGGGGACATATCATGACCACCCTCCAGAAGACCCAACAAGAACCTGAAAGAGTTAGATGCAGATATTTGTACCCAACCAATGGACAGAAGCTCCTGATTCCTATGGTTGAATTAGGGAAAGGCAAAAAGAAGCTGAGGAGGAGGGCAACCCTGTAGGAGGATTGGCAGCCTCAATTAATCTGGACCCCCAAGATCTATCAAACACTGGACCACCAAACATGCGGTGTCCACCAGCTGATATGAAGCCCCCAACACATATGCAGCAGAGGCCTGCCAGGTCTGTGTGCAATCAGAGATGATTCAACTAATCCTCAAGAGAATGGAGGGGCCAGGGTGTCAAGAGTTCAGGTGAGATTGGGGGTGGATGTGAGGACATCCTCATGGAGACAGGGGTATGGGGAGGAGGTGTGGGGTATGAAACAGTCAGAGGGTAGACGAGGGGCAGGGAATAAAATCTAGAGTTTAAAAAAAAGAAAAAAGAGTCAAAGGGTTAAGGTCATATAATGCTGATACTTGAAATGATCAAAAGAGATCCTGGGGTACATGATTAAACTATTTACTATATCTAAGGAAGTAGCGTATGCAAATAAAGGAATGGATTTTCATCTGCGTGAGAGAGCTACCTGGAGCCAATCACAGAGCTGTCAGCTTGGATCCATCCCTGACTCCTAGTCATTCTTACAACACTCCCACACACCCCTTCCTTACAACCTTCTCTCAAGCCGAGGCAGGAATTCTGCAGGAAACATCATTACCATTAATTCTTTGGAAAGTTCAATTTTATCTATTGTATGTACTAACATATGACATTTTCATACTACTCTAAATTATTAGGTTTTATTGTGTGGATTAATCTCAATATCATATTATTATAAACTATATACCCATGCACTCTTTAATGTATTTAGAAATACTACTAACTTCTTCATAGAAATAGAATAAAATCTTCTTAAATTTGTATGGAGGTACAGATCACTCAGAATATTTGAAACAATATTGACCTAAAAGTACAATGCTGGTGGCATTGCCATCAGATTTCAAGCTGTTTTGTAGAGTTATAGTAATTTTTACAGTATCAAGTTATTGGCATAAAAATAGATTTAGAAATCAATGGAAAAATATAAGACCCAAATATAGGTACAGACAACTACAGATATTTATTTAACAAAAAATTCCAAACATGTACAATGAAGAAAAAAGAAGCATATGTAACAATATAATAAAATTAAACTAATATCTATCTCTTTACATTACCTCCAAAAAATTAATAACCTCAACATGAAACTTCTAGAGTAGAAGATAAGCAATACACAACATGGTATTAAAACTATGAAAATATATTCAGAATAGAATTCTATTTTGCTTAATTCCTAAGCTTGATTCTAATTACTTTATTCTGATTGCCAATAGGACCTCATAAAACTAAATATCTTCTGTACTGAAATGGAAATAATCTACTGAGTGAAGAGAAAGCTCACAGAAGGTGAGACTGTCTTTGTTAGCACTATATTTGATGAGTGATTACTATCTATCTACTTATTTATCTACCAAATTATATCAAGAACATATAAAGAACTCAAAAATTAAGCAAAAGAAAAAAATCAAGTTGTTTAAGTGGGTATAGATTTGAACAAACTCTTCAAATGTACAAAAATTATTAAAATGATTAAGAAATATTTTAGAAGTGTTCCATATCCTTAGCAATTAGAGAAATGTAAGTTAATCTTAACCCTAAACCTTTTTACTAATATCTAAAAAATAAGTTCCAACAAATGCTGGTAAGATTGTAGAGCAAGGGGGTCATTTATACTCCTTTAGTCAGGTTGCAAACTGGTACAGTCACTACGCTAACAGAAATAGCAAGATCTAAGTGTAAATATGCCACAGGTCAATGCTGTACCATTTCTTGTCATATGTCCAAAGAACTCAATATCCAACTCTGTATATACTACTCAGCCATTTTCATTACCTCTATTGACAAAGCTGGGAAATGGAAACAACCCAGATGTTTTTCAACTGACAAATAATAATGAAAATGATACACAATAAAACACTACTCAATCATATTTAAGAAAACATAGGTCGAGCTAAATATATATATATTGAGTTCTCACACAAAGACCCAGAATGACAAATGATGCATGTTGTCTCTTATTGCTGGATTTAGCTCAGAATCTCTAAACATGTCATAACCTAAGGTTATAACTCAAACCAGCAAAGTAAACAAAATCCATGTGGAAAGAGAAATAGGAACTCTGGAAAGGTCTAATTCTGTAGGAGAAGAAGGAAGAAGGAAAATATAATAATGTGAATTGTTTTAAATTCATAGGGAAACTTATGCTTTGTATGGTTACATGTAATACATATAATACTTATAAACATGTATATATCCACATTTACAGTTTAATGAAATTATGTCATTGGAGTGATAATGCCACCTCCAAGAGATATATACAATCTAACAAAATTCCTAGTGCCAGAAATGAGACCCTCCCTTTAGATTTACTGGTAACATATTTCCAAGAAACATCCATAAAATACAGGCCATTGTTCTTGATTCCTTCCCAGAAATTGAAGGTACCACCCTGCTGTTAAACAAATCACACATCTCAAATAGAGATCTTGGAAAGAACAGGAAGTAACCTGGGAGCCATTGCCCTGAAAATAAATCTACTAGTATCTGAAGAAGTTCTGCAAGCTATAAAGTGAGAGCAGACAAATTCTGTATCTAGCTGCAAAGCTTGTGAACCATAAGAATGGCAAGAATTCCAAGATATTCTCAAGGGTAAAATAGTGACTCATGTTTTAGGAATAACCCAAACTAGTCTAATTGGTGGTAGTATACACTCAAAGGTAAGATTTTATGCCCATTAATGGAACTCAGTCTCAACACATGGAGATGATGGACCTACCCAGACTTAGTCTGAGCATTTGTGCCTAGTCGTATTGTAATCTGTTATGCCGTGTTTGAATGATATTCCCAGGAGGCCTGCTTGCTTTCTTTCTCTCTACATTGCCTCTTTCTCTATATATCTCTATCTATCTCCTCCTTTTTCTTTAATAGAAATGGACGAGGAGGTGATATAGGGGAGACAGAAGGCAGAGGGAGGGACTTGGAAGAATATACAAGAAAAACTGTGGTCAGAGTATAATATATATATGAGAGAATAAAAACCCAGCTACTGACACTTACTTCCCTTAAACAGTATGATTTCTAAGTGTATTATAAATACATAGCCTTATAATCAGAGATAAGTGTAGCTCTCATTTCTCATCAAAAACTTCTTTTGTTATTGCTGTTGAATTTTGTATGTATGTATGTATGTATGTATGTATGTATGTTTGTTTGTTTGTTTTTCCTAGCCAGGTAGAGTCCTTTAAAGAAATTAATAACTTGTCAAAACACAGAGAACAAACATCCCTGAGGCGTTCAATTCAAAATAATAAATATATAACTCATAATTGTAAGGCTCAGGAATCATAATGAAAAACAGCAGAAAAAATTGTAAGAGACAGAGGACAAGGACTTTTAAGAGCAAAGGAAAGCTACACCCATGAAATGATAACAGTAACAACACTAGCAACAATTGCAAGACCATTGGACAAGCCAAGATGAATAGGAGAAATATTAGCATGACCCACCACTAATGCAGAACTTCAGTGGCTACTGAGAAAAGAAGATTCAGTCTTCTCCAGGGAGGGTCTCCTGATTGGCTATCCAATTCCAAGTCACCAGTCTAAAATTATCAAAAAATAGTTAAAAAGGAAATGCAACAAATAATAAATTTGATCTTGGGAGAATATATTTTATTAAAGTCAAAGTAAGGATTTCTGTAAGATATTGATTCATTTTGAGAGATATAAATTCTGAACAGTTGACACATATTAATTGATGAAGGGATGGGTGTCTTTTTTTGTTCGAAATAGATTGAAAATATATCAGGATAATTATTCAACTAAATCAGCTGTCATAGTAAAACCTTCAATGTGTCTATTGGGTCATTAATTTTTAATGAATAATAATGTTAAGAATTAAAATATAATCTCTGTTCAATTTATTAAGATAATTCTTAAAAGTAGTCATCCTATATTTTTGTCTTTTTTTTATAGTTCTATTTCCTGGCATAACAAAATCAAAATATCATTGCAAGGGGAAAGGCTACAAAAATTGAAAACAGAAAAAAAGTAAAAAATAGAAGAGAAAAGAATAAAAAGTGTATTTTTCTGAACTAGTGCCTTATATTTTGAGTGACTCTGCTATAACCCCTGGTTCTGTAAAATGCTACAGCATGCAATACAAATGGACCTCAAATAGAAGAAGTGAACCACAAACCCCTGGGCTCACTTAACAGAAACCACCTGCCATTACATTTCACTTCCCACTAGCAGGGTCACCTTTGACTTAACTGAGGAGTAGTACTCTGGAAGCAACACACAGAACTTCTTCTATAGTGTTGTCAATACATCTGGCCTCTCCATTCCCTATAGTCATGCCTGCTTGTGTTGTATGATTCTGTTGTTACGTATTGGTAAAACTGGTCAGTATATATGAGTTTCACTAAAAGACCAAACAAGCTGCACATTGTAAAACCTCAAAAAGGTAAGGGAGTGTTAGACCATTTCTCTAATGATAATATGACCTTAGAAATATTGCTTGAGGAGCTCAAGAGTTGCCTTGGTGGTAAAGAGCATTGGATGCTCTTCTAGACAACTAGATTCTATTGTCCGCATCCATACAGTGCTTTATAACCATCTGTAAACCCAGATCCAGGGACTCTCAAAATCTATATAGTACCTGCAGGTACATGCAGACTTGTACATGTTGGACATACAAACCCACATGCAAAATACCCATATATGTAAAATAAAATATGTTTTTTTTTCTGAACTGCTTGAGCATGGGAGGTTCTAAATGAACAAAATTCATGAAAACTATCCAGATAGTTGCCAATCAGTGTTGCCTTCTGCTTAATATCAACATACTATCAAAAAAGTACATAAAATTGGCTGGTTACCTGTCCAATAAGCCTGATCAAACTCATTTGAGTTTAGAATATACAGAAACTTACATAAAAATGAAATGCAACTCTCACATACTCATAGGTACATGTTGTTAGTCCAAAGAGATGGAGGTAAGAGCAGGAAAGGATGGAAGACTGGAGACCAGATAGTCCCTTTTTGGTATATTCACCAAAAAGTTAAAAAAA